>MINK01032972.1:0-14884 GCA_001735545.1 Phormia regina
GTATCGACGTAATATTCTGCAATAGTATGTTTTTATTTTCCACTTAATACAAATATAGGTCCAGAATTGCCTCCTTCCCGAATTTGGTACTTTGGTATTTTACATTTGATGGGTTGAACGATTATACCTTTTTCTCTCGTTTTTTATATTCTAACAGGATATTTCCTAAAAAATTTATTATTTTCCTAATTTTTGAAATTCATGAAATTTTGTGTACACGTTTTTTAAACAGTTGTAGGATTATTAAATTTTGATGCAAAATGTCACAATTTTTTATGTGTTAGTTAGCCAATTTATAAATTTCTTTGATCTAACTATAACCCAAGTGGTTTTGAACTTGGCTTACTACGGATTCAAAAATATGTATAATACCGCATTAGTACATGGGAATCTTTGAATTTATTTCATATCAGAATAGATTAATAGTTGATAAGTACGCCACGACTAATAGATGCGTTTCAGAAATGAAGCCACTAACATTCAGTTTAGTACCGGCAGTAAAGTGATGCCTAATCTCATTATCTGTCTTTTGGTTATCTGGCTTTTGGAATGTATAATACCTTCAAAGGCAATACGAAAATAGTTCTACATTAGAGCAATTCTAAATAAGATATTCTTTGATAATAAGCATAAGAAAATTCTCTTGAGTAATTATTAGCTCTACCGTTTAATTCTGTGACTATTGAACCATTAGGAAATGGTTTAATTCGGCTAGAGGAGGCCAAGTTTCTATTAAGTTTTAAGCAAAAATATACACTTTTTATACAAGTATTTGATATGTAATAAAACGTTAGAATATGAAAATTTTTAATTTATGAAAAAGTGTGTGGCATTTGATTACAGAATATCTCAAAGGACTTAAAATTTTGCATTTGATCATTGATCATTGCCTCAAACTCTTCCGGATTTACTGTATACGCATTTACATTAAGATTTTCAAGAACAAAAATCTAATTTTATCTTTTAAAAAAATCCTATAAATATTTTTTATAGTCCCAACTTCAGATTAATATAACTTTTTAATGAATTCATATATTTATATGATTCTTGCAGCAATATAATTTTTGAATTTTTTAAACAATCTGACGAATGATTTAAAAAATTTAAGGGGCAATATTAAAACCTCCAAGTTAAAAATACTTAACAAAACAGGGCTAAAATGAGGTAAAAATTTATTTCGACCCGAATATATCTTAAAGTAAAAGAGATAAAATAAATTATATTCTTGACGATTAAAAAAAAATACATATTTAAGATGGAAATGTTGGAAAGCCACACACTCTGTACTCTTCCAAATCAACTCGAAAACTTTTATTTTATAGAAATATTTTTGTAACAGAATTATTTAGAAAAAATCGTTTTGGAGCGACCGTATGATGATATTTGTGGATATAAGGCCAACATTTTCTGGCAATACTGGGACAATCAAAAAATCATTTAAAAATTTCATTTATTGTATCATTTAAATATATTTTGATTTATTGTTAACAGTTTGTCTTCATACTTTCTTGACACCCTATAAATCAATGCATATTATAAATCTATCTATATATGTGTAGAGCAAGTATACAGTTTAATGACTTTTGTTTTTGTTTTTGAATGGAAAATATAAGCAAAAAGTGCATATAAAATACATTAAACATAAAACGATTTATAATATTTTTTTGGCTGTTGTTCAACAGAGAGGGGAAAAAAACGCAAAAATGCAAGTGAATTAAAATGCGTTTATAACAGGTGACTAGTACAGCTAGTGGTAGTAAGGTATTGTTTATTGTTGTTGTTAATGGTGTTAGTGCCAACGGCTTTGATTGTGATGAAGGAATGCCTGCCTAACTGCCTGCATTTATAACGATATAAAAATGCAAGTTTACATAAATTTAAAATGCCGGTATGACCACCGCTATATAAAAATATACATACATATGTATGTATGTATATAAACATAGATGTAGGCACGTCTGTCTACCTTTATGATACAACATAAATATGGATAACTACGACGACGATGAAGCCGACACACAACAACAAAAACTGTAATAAATAAAATATGAGTACAAAATTTGTAACCTTGCCTTTTACTGAAGGCCGTTCGTTGTCACACAACGACTAAATGAGTGCGTAGAAATACATAGATATACAACAAGAAATGACTAAAAAACAAAAATAAAATATAGGAAAAAAAATACATACTATATAATAAGTGGAAAATGCCTACACCAATTTACCGCTAATACCGTTTTTTATTAACGTTAGCTGTTAGTTAGTTTTTATTAGTGATTATGGTTGGTGTCTGTCATAAGTTGTTTAAAAAATGTCTACCATAATTTATTATGTGAATTTTTTTCAAACTTTTATTTTATTTTTTTTTTCTTTCTTTTAAAACACGGAAAAGTGTAAATCAGTTGATTATTAGTTAATTTTGGAAAAGATTTATAGACAGGCATATATAAAATTTTAGTTATTTTTTTAATTTATTTTTAATATATCCGGATATTTTTATTTTTATATGTCAAATTGTAAAACTTATTATTTTTTTGTTATTAAATGATTAATTTTTTTATAATGGAATTAGGATTTATAGGCATAGATATTAGACATAGCAGAAGAAAATTGACCTCAAATGACCTTATGCTAAAAAAAGAAATATCTGTTGCAAGATCATATCATAATATTTGAAAGAATTCTATGGAATGCTTTACAAAGTTTTTTTGTTAAGATTTTGTACTTCCGGATTGAATGTAAGATCATACTCTAATTGTTGATTGGATTCTCTGTACAACAAAAGTGTCCTATGCGCAAATATGATGTCAGCGCATAGAAATGTTTGAAATAATAATTTTTATATTGATTTTTTCATTCCTTGTGTTTTGAGTCGATTTAGCTATGTCCTTTCGTCTGTTGAAAATTGGATAGCGCTCGAACCATTGAACGTGGGCGGACTTGACCCAAATATTTCTCTTTTTTAAGGCTTGTTTAGGATTTGAGCAAAATTGGTTAATAAACAAAAAAGTTATTGGCAAAATACTAGAGCAACCTTGCTTCTAAATCAGTTTTCTGTTGGTATCTCATGAACAATAATGAAATTTTTCACATATAGTTTTTGACATGTGTGCGTGGTGCGCCTACTCAGTAAAATTTTGTACAAACAAAAAAAAAAAAAAAAAAAAAAAAAAATACTACAAACACAGGGTGTAAATTCTATTAATTTCATATTAACTTAACTATGAACGATAACAGGATTTTTTACGGATATTTCGAGGGTCAACGTAAACTTGATAACCAAAAGTGAACGTTATTGGACCACTTTGTCGCTCATTTCCATAAAATTTGATTCAATCGAGCCAAATATAACATTCGTTTTTTGAACATGTTTTATAAAAAAAAAAAATACCTCACACACCTCAGGACTTATTCCCCAATAACAAAACAAAGTCAAAAATTTCACCGTACTTATTTCGATAAAAATATAAAACTTTTTGAAATCGTATTTGATTTATAGAAGCTATCATTTTTTTATTTTTTATTTTTGTACTCCAGGTGGTCAACTTTGAAACTCTGAAGCTTATATCCTATTATAACAGGATGGCTTTGAGATAAGTTTTCTGAATGCTTAGGTCCTCCTTTACAACTTCCTCATACATTTCAATTTAATCCATTCAATAATTTAACAAACATTTTGCGACTGGAACCATAGTATAGACTCATTTGATTATATGAAGTACACATAAATGTTAATAATAATAATAATAATAATAATAATAATAATAATAATAATAATAATAATAACAAAAGAAGACAAAATAAAGTTGGTTAAAACATGATAAAAATATTCTTGCTCATAACCATATTTTCAACTATTATTATGTTGGATCTCAATGAAAATATTGTCTATCTGCAACCATATTTTTGTTGTATACGTATTTTATTTATGTGAACAATATTAATATGGTTCAATCACAATAAAAATATAGTTGATCTGAAACCATATTTTTTTTTGACTACATAAACATGCATCAAGTTTTGAAACCATAATTTAGTTGTGTATATAAACATGCATCAAGTTTACCGGACTAATATGGTTGAATCGCATTAAAAATATTGTTGATCTACAATCATATTTTTGTCGTATATGTACTAATTTCATGTAAACAACAATAATAAAAATCAGAAAGTCTACATGTAGTCAAGTACTAATTATGTATATTGTTTATAATACAAAACATTTCATTGTCAATTAAAAATTATAATAACAGTAATATAATCGGGCATTGAAAATATTTTTGTTTTGCACATAATTTAAACATATTGCTTAACATGTTGTGACAACAATATAATTGTGAATTGAGAATAAGTGTATAATTGCTATAATAAAATTATTTTTAAAATAAAATATATTCGAGATTTATTGCGAAGAAAATAATATTGTTGGGGCAAACATATTGCGAAATGTTTTTTTTTCCGCGTGTACAAATTTCAATTTCTATTTCGACATTTAACAGTATTTAACACTTAGAAAAGAGAGAACAGACATTTTAACCTCTCTTTCTTGCACACATAGAAAATCGATCATATACGTGTTGGAAACAATAGCATTCAGTACCAATAGTCAATCATACATACGGGTGTTTGAATGAAATATTGCGTGTTTAATTTGGGATGGATAGTTCATGAACAATCTAGTTCAATTGAACAATTCACTCAATTGAATTAAACGAGCCGCTCATTCTTTTGAGCGTTTTTAGCTCAGTACTGAGCTGTTTCTGTAAAACATGTTTCATTTCTTTCAAATATATGTACATAATTGATCTTTTGTGTCATGAATGATATTATTGGAATGAGTAGTTTTGACATTTTGTTGTTCTATTTAATATTTAAAAAATAATTTTAATTTATTAATAAATTTTATAGTAAAAAAAACAAACATATAAGCACATTAAATAAATTGTACCGAAAGAAGTGAAAAGAAATGACATTCAGAGTAAATTAGATTTTGAATTAAAAGTTCAAACTAGTTCATTTTAGTGAGCTGAGCTGAGCTGAAATGAGCGCTCTCCCAATTGAGCTGATAAACCCAACTCTAGTTTAAATCATTGACAAATATTGATACTAATTAGCTTTAGGTTCTCACCATTTAGGTGTATGTTTTCTAATTTATATATTAAAAATGTAATACCACAATTTTCAATTTGACCACAATCGAATATTTGAATCGAATTGTTTTCCTTAGCGAACGAATTCAAAATTGCAGCAAGAAAAATCACTTTCCAATTTAATCTTTAACAAGCATTTTTTTGATAAGATTTTTTTCCGAATTAATTTTTTATTAAAATATAAAGTTTGTTAAGCCAAATTGTTATAAATTATACAGATATAAATGCATTTTATATTTTAATGTAAAATAAATCAATTTACAACATATAATTTGAATATATCACTATAATTGCTTTTTATTAATCTTATAATCAGATTTTCCTAAAAAACAATAACTCAATTTTCAAAGCTATTAACAAATAATATTTAATAGCATCTCATAATTCAAACATAAAATAATTCAATAACTAAAACGACACAAAAAAAAATATACATATATTCATGCCACTTAAAAGCACGATTTTGTTAACGTATGTACTTACAACTTGTACCGGAAAACATAATTTACTAAAAACATACGCACATACACACACATACATAAACCGATTATATAATTGCCACCAAACGCAATGTTACGAAAATAAAAAAAAATAAAAATACTAAAATTCATTGTCAATGTTGTAACCTTATACTCAAAAAAAAAAAAAAAAAATTGAAAAAATTGCGAGCAAAAAATCTATAACTAAAACAAATAAAGCTTAATGAGGAAAAAAATACTCAATAAAAAAACAATAACAAATAACAAAAAGTATAAATGCAATAAAACAAACGCACTTATTGAATGATTACACTTCAAAAATCAAAGCAATAATTATAAATGATTTAAATTCAATAACTTGTCACTCATATTGTAATACAAACACACTTGAGCTGGTATACAATCAAACAAAATTTCAATTGCAACAATATTCAATTGAAAAGTTGTTGGTGCATAGAGGCAGTAACGCAAGCCTACTCTTGTTGTTAAGCATAAACACAAATGTTTATATTAACGTTTGTGTACATACATACATATGTATGTATGTATGTGTGTATGTATGTATTTTCATCTCCCTCGTTATAAACGCCTTAAACGTTAATTTAATGTATAACAAGCACCAGCTATTTCCCAAAACAATAACAACAAAAAATATATATGATTCATAGACGCCACTTGTATTTTATGCGTTTGTATAAATGATTGTTTGTTTTTGTACTTGCATCCAACTGAGTCGAAATTTATAATCATAAACTATACGAAGTTCAACTTCAGCAAATAAAATCACTTAATCAATGGCGTTGATATATTTTTTTCTTATGCTTGCGAAATTATAATAAAAATATAGGAATTTATGGCAGAGATTTAAAGTAATTAATTCGATAGGAATTAATGCAGCAGCAGCAGTATGTTGATGTTATTACTATTTAAAACACATTAAAGATTTGTTGAGAGCTCTTTGTATTGAATTTTATTTTCGAAACATATCGCAAATTATTTACTGGATATTTTTAAATTTTGATGAAAAAGCTTTATAGTGTAAATATTACGTCCTTAGTCCTCTAAGGATCTAGTCCATAAAAATAAAATCTTTAATATATTACATAGTAAAATGTAAAAATCGACTTCAGTTACGAAATTGCTATTATTAATTAAAATTTAATTGATTTCTTTTCTTTTTCTTAAATCGACATAAGGAGCTGAACATTTTTGAAAATTGACTTAAATTTATTTTATTAATATATTTTTATAGAAAAGTCTTCAGATTTTCTTTATATATATATTTTTTATTTATGACAATAATTTTAAGCCATTTAAAAATGTAATTATATAAATAAATAATATAATTAAATTCCAATACAAAGTTAGTTAATTATTTCATTAAGAAATAATGTGAAATATTTGTTAAAATTTCTTTCTTTTTTTGGAAAATAATGTTTAAATTTAAATAGAATTGAAACAAACAGTGATATCTCATTGAAATTTTGATATAATATAATCGACTTGTCGCAAAATTGAACAATTAGAAAAATTCCTACCTTTTGGTTTCTAAATGCCTAAAATCTCCTTTCGGGAAAAACGTCTTTCAAAAATTTTACTTTTTTTTGTTAAAATGATCACTCTGTTGTTATAAGAGAAGTCCGGCAAAAAATAATTTATGGGTGTTTACCTTTTAACTGAATTAATTTTGTGCTGATCACAGCTTTGCAGTTTCAGAATTTAACAAAAACATAAAAAAATGTATCAAAATTGTAAGAATTCGGATATGAATTGTGGGAAGAAGTTTACTCCAATCTGATCCGGATTTTCTTTACATGCATTTGCACTTAGATTTCTTTGGGTGGCATTGAAAATAATTTTTTATTTAAATAAACATTGCCACCTTTTTTGAAAAAAAAAACTAAGTTCCATCTTCGAAGTAATATTACTTGTTACTGGATTTCTATTTTTACATGATTTTTGTAGCCCGCCAACCTCTTTTGTTTGTCCTGTTATTTGTCTATTTGTCCGCTGTCTCCCCTTGCGATTTCATGGGAATAATATTGTTTGACTCCGTGAAGCCTTTCGGAGGACACCATACGAATGTCTTTGTCGTTAATAAAATAAAAATATAAAAAATATAAAAAATAAAAAATGTTTGAGGTTTTCGTGTTGATCAGAATCTTTATCACTGTTTGTACTGTCCAAACTATATTGTATCGTCTAAAATCTGTCCATTTTGTTTAACCCAGTAACAGAATGATCGGGGTAGTTATCCGTCATGTCTCGTCAAAAATCTGTCCATTTTGTTTAACCCCAGAAGCAGAATGATCTGAAGCACTTGGGGTAATTATACGTTCAGTTATGGTCACAGTAGCTCCAGTGGCACTGAGATCTCTATGGTCTCCACCTCACAGTACTCATGTTACTCCTGGAGATTTTACAATCCCCGCTCAAGGACATAGGGCCATTCACTGTTTCAAATTCATAGATAGCAGTTTATACCTATGTAAGAGGTAAAGATATTTAAGTAGATGTAGACGATCAATATGTGAAATAAAGGATGCGTTTGGAAGATCTTTCCTTGCGGACGGACCTGGCCCAGAGCACCATTACGTGAGATCGTTACCATGCAAAATAGTCTAGAAAGCTCTTAACAGAAAGGACAGACGTCGTGAAGTATGGGATGGATGATTTTTAGTTCGCATGGTCTGGATGCTTAAGCATCTGCACCATATCTAAAGACTCTAGGTGATCGAATAAATATCTACAAATCCAAAAGGGATTACATACCCGTGTAAGCATTTTTTGTAGAGATTTACAAGGACTAAATTTAAATTAAAAATTTCTTTTCTGTTGTATCTTAAATTATTTTTTACGATTTTTTTAAGGGCCGTCGACCATCTCCCGAATCAGCTAAGAATCTGTTCTTCTCCAAATCAACTCCTTCAAACACTTTAGTTTTGAACATGTAACTTTTTTTTATATTGTCTCCTATGGTTTACAAGTTGAAATTCCAGTGAATCGTTTCTCTAGTGTAACTTTTTATTCACGAATATTATATTCGAATCTGCTAAATATATAAACCCACTATCAAGTTTTCAAATTTGTCGGTAAAGTGTACGGACGCACAGTGAAGAGGAATCAAAAATTTTTTTGCAAATAAATCTGTAAATTTTGATTGGTTGGTTGGATTTTCATGAAGTTTCCTATAGGCGTAGCAGAGGAGTAACTGTTAAGTTTGGAAGGGAGGGGGTGGGGGTGGTCACAAAAACCCCTCAGGGGCTCTAAGATAGGTACCTCTGACATAACAAATTTTTTAATCTCTTGCCAATGATTTGTTTCTCCTTCAATTTCAAATATGCTTACATGTCCTGCTTATATGTTATAGTTTTCGAGTTATTTTCGTTTGAATTTTTAAGTACCATAATTTTGCATGTTCTTGGTCCAGTTTTTTCATTTATATCCTAGTTGAAGAGCAAAATTATCTATTAAATAAAAAAATTTGAAGTCGATATTTTTTCCGAGTCTAAAAATAAATGATTTTAAATTTGAAAATTGTAAAAAATTTTTTTGTTTTTGTTTTTTAGACGAAAAAGTATCTGCACTCTTTTTTCTTTAAATTAAAATTTTCTTTAGTAACACATCAAAATTTTGCACTGACTTTAAGAAAAAAAGAATAATAATAAAAACAAACTCAATATCTCAAGTGGTCGAGGTACACACCCTCCCGAATTTGACCCATTTTATATGAAAGTTTTGACTTTAGACCATATTTTCTCAAATCCCAAAGCATGAATCGAGAAGCGAAATATATTTATAAGATTCCTTAATATGTTGTTAAAAGTTTTGAATCAAAATCTACTGGACTTCGGAAAAATGTGGAATCCATTTTGGCCATTTTCCATTTTCTCAATTTATATGATGACACCCAAGGTGTCTAACTTAAGGACCCTCTGGACGTGCCCAAAATCATAACTTAAACTCGCTTGTCTGAATTCTCATGGAAATCAGACCAGCCGTTTAGAAATTCGAGATTTATTTCTATTTTATTTTTGAAACGCGACACTATGCGAGGGGCGGAAAAGTGAGTAGACCACATCAAGTTTATATCGACCCAGGAACTATCTGTACAAAATTTTGTTATCGTACATGCTTTTATTTAAGAGATATAAGCAGAAAAATATGAAATGAAGCTACAACGGATACCTTTTGTTTATAGTATTTTCACTTGGTTATCTCATTCGTGCTTTCAAAAGACGGAATAACAGACAGACGGACGGATGAACCAGTCCAGGGTCTTAAATGATTTTTTTTCGATGTTTAACACACAAAGTTACAAAATCAATATACCATCCACCCCCTCCATTTATTATGGTATATACCCACCATCATCTCTATTTCTTTTAAATGTAAAACTAAAATATATTGGTGGTTTATAAAAACAAATTATCAAAACTTTTAAACCGAAATTGTACGCTTTAATTTATTTGTACGTACTCCTCATATAAACTATAATTAACCTCATTTGTTGTTGGAGGATATAACAAAAAAAAAACCTGCTCTAATAAATGTCAGTTTAACTTTAACGAAAACTGTGAAATCATTAACATTAAAATTCAATATTTTACATCCGCCTTTAAACAAAAATGGTAATTTAAAGTTAATTGTTTTATTATAGTACTGTTTTATTACAATGCTGCTTCCAGTTGTATAAATATAACTGACTCACTCTCCTTAAAATATGTATTTAATCTTTTTAAGATCTGTTTAAGAAATAATGTTGTTAGTTACCTTATACAAACTATAAAATGTTCAGTTACATGTGTAACATACGCATGCTCGATTAATCAGCAGCAAATAATCATTGCATATCAACATGTACACACACATGCACACTTACACACGCTGCGGTATACTATTGAATCAAGTTTGGGAATGAAATTTAAACTGAAACTCAAATGCAAGTCATATAAATACAAGGCAACAGTTAGACAGGCAGACGGACGGACAGACTGGCAAACAGGCTATCTATCTATTAAACTTGGAAACGGCAGGCATTCCAAATAGTCATCAAGACAGTCATTCATTCACTCACTCACTCATTGAAGCAAGTATTAAAGTCAGTTAGTCAGTTAGGCATTCAAGCAAGCTAGCAAGCAAGTAAGCATAAAAGGCAAATGCAATGTAATGCATTGCAATGAAAAGCAAAGCAATTGACTGTGACAGTGGCAGTAAAAGGCGTTACTATATCGGCCTCTCTTTATCGGTTTTTTTTATTTATTATTATTATTATTTTTTTTTTGTAGTAAGTACTAAGACTTCCATAAACCACTGCTGCTGGTACTTATACAGGCATTTTACCATAGAAATAGTTGGATTTTTTTCATCTTATTTTAGCTCTGCCTCCACTCAAAGTTGCCGGTTTTATTTAGTTTGGTAGTACATTGTTGACGTTGATATGTCGTTGTTGTTGTTGCTGTTGCTGTTGCTGTTGTATTCGCACTTGAATAATGTTAGACGATTGATTTTCCCATTTAACAAGTTTATAAAACTTGGCGCATAATATTTAATTTGCATTTATTAGAAAAATAAATTGAATGTTGGTGGCGCGCGAGCGTTTGTGTTTGTTAATGGTTTTGGTTACTTACTTTTATTTTTTCATGTACTTCCGCATACTTGTTTTGTTCACTTTTGATTTTTTTATATCGGTTTTTTAATACAAAATTGAATAATGTTTACGAAAGCGGATTTATTTTTTGGTAAATGTTACTTTTTAAAAAAAAAAAGTTAGTGAGGGGGATAAATAATAAGTGGTAATACAACTAGGATCTTGATATGATATGAGTTATTATTTAAAACAAATTTAAATTTAGTTTTATTACAATCTTTTTGTCTAGTTAACATTTATGAAGGTGTTATTAAAATGTTCAAGGAAGTGTTTGGAGTGTTTTTTTCTGTTTGTTAAGCCTAAATGACAATTTCCGTTTTTATAATAAGAACAAGTGTATCTATCCACTTGTTATATAAGGATAAATATATTTATTTATATATTACTTTTATAAAACTTT
The DNA here is from genome assembly GCA_001735545.1 of Phormia regina. Taxonomy (NCBI): domain Eukaryota; kingdom Metazoa; phylum Arthropoda; class Insecta; order Diptera; family Calliphoridae; genus Phormia; species Phormia regina. The sequence goes on from MINK01032972.1 coordinate 11,680, forward strand.
GACATGTTATGATATAATTAAATGACTTACTTAAAATGACATTCGTTATAACCAATAGCAATTTCTTTATTTATTTTTTTTATTTTCTTCAAAAGGGTATTCCTACGCAATCCTTTTTATTAATTCTATGATTTTGCATTACTGTATTTTCGAAATAAGCATTTCACAGTGTGGTAGAATAGACTTTTTTTAGAGCTTCATCCAGAGAATAGCAACTAGAGGAATATCACAAGGTGGAGTACTGTTCCCATTGCTATGGAATCTCAAAATTAACACTCTACTCAAAACCATGGAGAAGACCTGTTGCAGAACTATTGCATATGCAGATGACGTGGCGGTGGTAGCTACTGGCAAGGACCCAAAGCTTCTCTCAGAAGTGTTGGAGTCTGCACTGAATCTACTGGGAAAATGTCATGGCAATGGACTAGGAGTTAACCCAACCAAGAGTGAACTGATATTATTTACCAGGAGATACAAAATCCCGGAATTCCCTACTCCTAAGATAAATGGAGTGTCTTTGCACTATCCAGAGAAGCCAAATATTTGGGACTCATTCTTGATAGTGAATTGGAATCTGAATACTATTTTAAAAACCACGAAAGAAGCATATGCATTGTACTGTTGCAAAAGGGCAATTGGTCTAAACTGGGGATTGAACCCCAAAAATGCATATTGGTTATGCTATTGCATGATCAGACCGATCTTATTTTAAGGAGCAACTGTTTGGTGGCCAGCTTTGGAGAATAGAAACCAGCAAACAAAGTTAGAACGTTTAATGAGGATGATATCGATCATGATAATAGGCGCACTTAGAACTACACCATCTAAGGCACTGTTCACCATACTTAACTGGCTACCAGCAAATATTGAGGCCAAGAAGATTGCGGCACATTCGGCGCTAAGACTTTGTGCAACTCAAGCATGGAAACACCTAAGATATGGACATGCAAACATTCTCGGTGACTTATACCGAGACCTTAGGATTGATTACACAATACCTACACCCATGTTTGATCCCGGATTTATGGTATCTATACCGGAAAGAACAGACTACGATAATAGCCCCCACATAACCGAAGGAGAAATTCAAATCTTCACAGATGGTTCAAAAATAGCAGATAAAGTCGGAATTGGTATTTTCTCTGCACAACTGGACCTGAGACTGTCCCACAAGCTACCCGACTATTGTAGCATAATCCAGGCCAAAGTGATGACCATAAAAATAACAGCACAATGGAATAAAGATATTCGCATATTTACTGACAGCAAGACGGCAATTAGTTCCCTGACATATGTGTATAGCACATCAAGAATTGACCATGAATGCCGACTGTCTCTGAGGGAGATCGCGAGACATTAGTTGGTTACCCTCACTTGGGTTCCAGGACACAGCGACATTAATGGCAACTGCGAAGCCGACAGACTTGCGTGTGCAGGATCCAATTTAAACCAATATGGTTACATCGATGTTATAGGCGCCCCGTTAACAATATGTAAGCAGCAAATATCACGCAAATTTCATCTTGAAGCTATGGAAAGATGGATCAGAGAACCCACGTGCGTAGAGTCCAGGAAAATCTGGCCCAAGATGGAAGAGCAGCAAACTACTCAACTGCTGAAACTGCCAAGGACCCAGTTAAGGAACCTTATTGGTATCATTACAGGTCATTGGCTATTCGGTCATTGGCTGGGACTCCACTGTAACGACTTTTGCAAAAGTTGCAAAGATTTGTAAGAAGAAGAGACCACTGAACATCTCTTATGCCACTGTCCGTCCTTTGGGGACTTACGTAAACAAATACTTGGTCTAAGGATCTTAGTAGACACAAGAAAAGGTCTCTAATTGCATTAATTGTATGCTGATTCCACATGCAGAGAAAAAACATGATTACAGCATGATCATCAGAACTATTCAATGTTTTTATTGATTTTAATAATAAAATGTCATTGATAGCAACGGTTATGATTCTGTTTAATCATTGAATGATTTCGAAAAAAATTTCAAAACAATATCAAATTTGTTTAAAACTCCAAATTCAGATTAATATAACTTTTTATCCGATTCATATATATGTATATGGTTCTTGCAAATATATTCTTTACAATTTTGTTGAAAAATTATAGAATTAATTAAAAAAATAACGTTTTGGAATCACTGTGAATCGTTTAATAACAATTTTATTCAATTAAAAAGGATAATAAGTTTATGTTCTCCAAAATAAAATATATAAGCAAATTCATATGTAAATATTATAAAAATATTGGAATGAGAACTATTTTTATAATTTCAAATTATAAATATTTATCTAAGAAAATAATAAGGATACGATAATAACAAAAATATTTATCATATATTATGATTTATTATTGCCAATTTTTACAAATCATTACGACATTTCTACAGAAACAACTTATCTTTTTCCACTTGCTAAGAACTTAACAATATAAATTTCTATTGCATTAAGCCAAGATCCATTCAAATTAATACGATTATTAAAGCATAGCACGTTTTAACTAGCATCAACCTATTGACAGCACACACTTTTCTCTTTTAATCAGTACTTGTAAATGTAATGCCATGATACCAATAATTGTTAACATACTTATGGAATTAATACTCATACTATGAAGGATTGTATGTTTATTTGAAAACAAACTTACAATTGGAATGACACTAGAAATAAATGAACGAATCGATTATAATGGATTTATACAAATCAAATGTGTATTAATATAACGTTTGTAATAACAGAGTGTGTGGCTATAAATAGATACATACAAAAGAGTATACGGATGTGTTATTTGGTTTACCTGTTGTAAGGTAAACTGAATAACACATGCTATAGTTTAATTGAATAAGGAAATTCTTTGACAGACAAATGGAGGTAACATGAAGTCGAAATATTTTCATAAATTAGCTCGTGACAAGTATCTTCCTTCGACCATAGACATCTAGGCGCTTCATATAAGATCTTGTTTATTTTTATGTCAAAAATCTATCTATTTAATTTCAAGATTACTTCCAGATCACTATTTAGTGTCAACAAGATCAGCGGCTGAATATTGTTACCCTTTACCACAGGTGTAAAAGTCAGGCGTGGATCCACGGGGAGGGAAAAAGGGAAATTTCCCTTCCCAAAATGAAGATGCTTAATGAAAAATCTGCACTAAATCATATAATTTAAGGAAATAGCTAAGAAAATCA
>MINK01033054.1:0-11715 GCA_001735545.1 Phormia regina
ATGCATTGCCCTAATTTTTTGCACGACGTATTTCTATAACCCATAGAACAATTTTAGGGGGGGGGGGCGACGGACGGACGGACTGTAGGATAACATTTTTTCCTTCATACAAGCTTGGTGCACTCTAATACACAAAATGATCTTAATGTCTATGGAGTGTAATATAACTGTTGAAAATTTATTCAAAAATAGCTGCCTACAGCTTTACAAGTAATATGTAAGGTAATGAGTTTCCATTACTTACATACTTACTTAATACTTTTAGAAATTTTTAATATACTTAATAATTTGCTATAAATTATAGCATTGAATACAGTGTATCAATAACAACAAAAGTAAGCCACATTATAAATTAACTATTTGTTAAATAATATATTTTTTTTTTGTTTTCATTGGTATTATAATTATTTTTAATAAATTTTATTTTTATTTTATTTTAACGATTATTGCATACTTACAGTTGACTTGAAATAATAATAAAATATAAATAAATACATATATTTTTAAATCATTAAAAATTACAACAACAAAATAAAATACATGTCAATATTATTATATACATATTTATTTCTTTATTTATTTATTTATTTTTTTTAATATAAACAAATAAAATATTAATTACTTTTATTAATTATTAACACTTTATGATGGAAAACAGTATTTATGTGTACAACCAGTATGTATAGGTTTTTGAACTATAAAATATTTAATTTAATAAACGTGTGTGATATTATATTAAGTTTAAAGATAGATTGATAGTTAAACATATATAATTATAGTTGAATATAATTGACATAAACATATATTATTTTATTAATTAGAATTTTAACAAAGTTTAGATTTTAGATATTCATTTGTTGCCACAAAAGTTTTTATAAATTTAAAAAAAAATGGTACTTTTTTAAGCAAAATTTTTAGGTTTTTATTTTTCAAGAATTTATACAAAATCTTTGTGTCTTTTGTTATAATAGAAATAGAAAAGATATTTAAATTATATATTATGTTTTTATAGGCTTCGAAAGTAAATCATTTTAATTTCAGAATAAGTGGTTTTCTTACAAATCTAAAATTACAAAAATCTAAAATTTCATCGGTCTCCCCTTTTCTATCCCTTTTATCACAAAGTTACATATGTTACAAAAAGAATGAGTTACATTTAATCAAAATTGTTGCATAATGCTACTTACTTATGGTCCTTCGAACCGGATATTTGGATGTGAAAGGAATCTAAGTAGAAAAAACACCACCGATTATAGATAAAGTATATAGTACCATCTAAAATACTTCATTTAGCTTTTACAATTGACTTTATATAACAATCAAATTACAATTTCTTTAAACTAATTTCTATAACAAATTCAACTTGTATTACTATGAACAAGATTTTTAAAAATATTTCCAATTATTGATTTTATTATAATTCATAATGTCAGTTATACCGTTTAATATAAAATTTTGATATTATTTGCTGCCTTATCATATGGAAAAAATCTTAAAATTTATTTACAACTATTTATTTAGGTATCAATGTAAATAAATTTTAAATAAAAATCAATTTATTTAAACTCTTTAAATATTTAAAAAGGTGATGACGTTAATGTGTAAATTTGATAATGATGTTATTCACAAAAAAAGTCAAACACTCCTCTGATTAATTGGCAATAAAAATTGTTTTGTAATAAATAATATATTTTATTGTTTGATATTTTTTCCTTCCAAAAATATTTAATAAGGAATTTATTAATATTTTGTTTAAATTTTTTCTTTCTGAGAATTTTAAATAGTAACCTTAATATAAAATATTATTTATTTGTTACTTTAAGCGTTCTTCATAAAACAGTAGTCATCATAAATCTTTAGGGGCTAAAGAAATCCGAAAAAAATATTAATGATATTTTTTTTTTGTTTTTGTTTTACAGTTTGTTTGTCTGTTAGAAATCGAAAGGTTAAAATATTTAAAACAGTAGTCATTGTTTTAGGCCATTAAAAATAAAGTAAACTTTTTGTCTTCGAGCCCTTTTTAAGTTTTCAAGGTTTATTTACGTTAAGTTATTATGAATTGTTGTTAAATTACTTTTCTAATATTTTGCTTTTGGTTTAACTTTTTATTTTTTATTTTTTCTAAATGCAAAACGGCTATAAGAACGCCTACATTTAAATAGAAATAAGTTGCAATTGCAATTGTTCTAGACAAAAAAAAAGGGTAACAAGAAATGCAACATTTAAGAATTATTTATTCAACAATTAGTTCCAGTCTTGAACACTGTTTAGGCGCCATAATTTTTGTATTTAATACCCTACAACTAGTTTTCTTTTTAGAAAACTGTGAAAATGTGTAGCAGTAGCTAAAGTTTGAACTTAATTAATGAGAATTTGAATGGAAATTTTAAGAAAAATTAAAGAAAATCTTTAATTGATATAATTATTTTGGTGAGAGATGCTAATTTGAACAAATTTTTAATTGAAGGAATTATTTTCATATATATTTGTTGTTTAGTGATTTTTTTCTGTGAAAAAAAGTGTGGAATCGGGTTTCTTAACACTTTTTTTTTTTAAGCCATAGCCCATCAAATGTCCAATTTTAGTAGGTAAGTGGTCCCGGTTTCTTTAATAATTATATTCAAACAATAATAGTCGATTTAAAATTCGTTGTTTATTTTTATTTTATTTACCAATAACTGAAGGCGTTATTTTTTCTCAGATTTCTTTGTTTTTGATTTTCATTTAAGGTTTCCTTTTCTCCTCTCTTTATTTATTTCTTTTTAAAAAATACATAAACTCATGCGCATGCTTAACAGTTGTATATTAAAGCTAAAGTCTTTTTGATTTTATTATCAAATCCCCCTCAATCCCTACTTCAACAACTCAGTGGTAGTCGTCACATGTCATTTCCATTTGAATTATGGGCTTTAGTGGGTCACCAAGGCAAACAATTTGCTGATGAATTGTTTTGGTACGAAATGAGAAAACTACTCTTATAGTCAAGACAATTGTACCAGGGTTTAAAAGAAATTTACAGTTGTTTCTTTAGTATTTTTTTGTTGTTGTTGTTTAAAATAAATAGTATTTTTGTTTTGTTTGTTTGGAGAACACAAATTTAAAGAACGATATACAGAAAAATAAAGAGTATAAATCAGTTAAAAAAAAAGTGTTTAAGAAAATGTGTTACAAAAGAACGAAAACCGAAAGAATGAAAACCGTTAGTACAACCGACACACCCATAATGTTTAAGGTAATAAAATATAAAAAAATTGTTTTGAATTTTTGCATGTTTGTTGAAATTGTTGGAGTTTAAAAAGAAACAAATTCTTTTAAACATTTTCTATTAATTCATTGAACTTTATTGTGAAGGAAATGTTAAGTAAGATTTTTTCACTAAATACTTCTTAAGTCTCAATTGATCAAAGATCAAAAGTGTTATTAAGTTATCAAAATAATCTTGACCAATTCGATTTATTATAACTGTAGCCGATCGGTTGACAAAACCGTAAATAATTCTATTTATAATTTACAGATCTATATATTTTAAACACTGATCGTTTTCAATTCAGATACTTTACGTTTTGCAAAGAATCAATTCAAATTGTTATAACCGCACAAGATCAGTGATTTGATTGTAGTTCAATTAATTATAATAGTTAGTTAAGTGTTTTAGTTATCGATCAGTTACAGTGTAGTAATAATATAAAAAATTAACTTTATATATTTATTATTTTGTACTACAATTGATCTTAATTTTTCATAAAAAAAGAAACAAATCATAAATCTTATATTTAGTTTTTAAAAATTATGTCAAACATTTGTTTGTTCATCACCTTCTTACACTCAATCCAAAAAAAAAAAAACAAAAATCCTTTAAAAAATGGAATTTTATTAAAAAAAAAAAACACACACACACACAAAATATTTTCCTTTCCGTTGTTATATATTTCCTCTTTGTTGTAGTTTTTTTTTCTTTATGGTTAAATTTAAAGAATTATTGCTTAACACACTTAAGTTGGGTTACATCAAATGTTTAAACATGGCTCATAAATCTCAATATTTTACTGCTCAATTGTTTTAAGTACAAAAAAATATCTAAAACAGAAAAAAGAAGGAAAGGAAATCGTATAAAGACGAAACTTCTCATCATCGTCGCTAACATTGTCTGCATCCTCATCTTCATCTTCATCATTGCTTTAAACATCTCCTACTCTTCCGTTTAGCCAACAAAGTTCAATTATGGCCACTCTGCGGCTTTTAATATACCAAAATTGTTTTGTAGCAAAAAATCTGAAAAAAATCTTAAACAAATGACATCAAACTAGTAAATAAATCTACAAAAAGGATTCCCTCTCATTTTAGCAACAACTTTTTTTTTTGGGGTTTTGTTCTCATTGCCTCTATTTTTTGCGCAAAGATGCTGTTGTAGGTTCAGTTTTTTTTTTTTTTGTTTTGATTTTAATGTTGGTGTTGTTTGGTGTTTCATTGCTTCATTGACTGATAAATAATTGCCAACATTTGTGAAAATCGTGTTCGTAGTAATACAAGATGAATTTGTTATAGAAATCAGTTTAAAGAAAGAGTAATTTCATTATTAAAGAGATTTAAAGATAAATTTTATTTGTAAAGTCTTTTATACTAGGATTTTGTTGAAACTTAATTATCCGGTTCGAAGGACCATTAATAAGTTGTTGGATATCTTCACTTTCTTTCAGAATAAAATCGACAATTATATTTAGATTTTTATTCAGCTATATAATAAAACATTAAAATGTTAACTTTTAGAAGTTTTATTTATTTATTTATTTTTTTTTATTAAAATAAAAAATTTCATAATTTTTTTTTGAGCAGCTATCTTTTTATGAGTCCGTTTTATAAACCAAAAAGTCGATATGGTATAAAACTAGAGATCATACTTAAAATTGATAAAATGTGATCGACTAAATTCGTGTTTATGATATATGCTATCACAGTTTTTACTGTCGAATGGAAAACGGACATTACCGAATCGGTGTGCAGTATTTCAGGCCAAAATATACCCTATTAAAGTGGGAGTCAAACAGATTAGGGAATATAATTTCTGTTCATCACACATTAGCATATATGTGATGTAATTATCTTACAAGAAAGTCCAAATGCACTATTGATTGTATACACTCAGCTCAGTCAGTCGTGTTGATTGGGTTGCAGGCCATGGTTTATTGTATAGTTCAGGGTAACGAAAGATTCGATTCGCAGTAAATACATTCTTATTCCCTTTTGTCTCTTTATCTAATACTCTCGACGAATCATTAATGGACGAAAAGACACTCAGTTTGTCCTAAATCACCACTTTTAGAGTATCAAGGACATTATACTCCCAACAGTCAAAAAGTGGGACTAGGACACTACTATCCTTTAATAAAATTTCGATAAGTTTTCTCGTAGGCATAATTACTAGGCACTGTACGATTAGGCGTATTTGAGAGCATATGGGCTAATTGGGGAACAGTAATTGTAGAAGTTTCTTAGACAAAGAAGCGGAAAAATATGTACAACATCTGTTATGTGAATGTTCAGCACTGCAAGATTGTAGACTGAGATTTCTCGTTCGACTACTTTGTAGCGAAATTGACCGTCTTAACGATATGCATCTGACAATCGATAGTGTAACGATGATATTAGCTGGGGATATATATCACTTAACTTTTCTAGAGTAACACAGTGGGCCATATGGTCTAAACTTGCTGCTACTTTATTGAACCTAATCAGCGAAACTGTCCTCGATATATTTTGAAATATGTCAAGCAACTATATTTTTTATATATATTTTATATATTTTTTTACCAAAAATTATAACTTTTGAATATATCCCAAACTGTTGAACAGATTATTTACTTATATGCGAACAAGCCAATCTATGCATATATTTCAATATGTTTTTTATTCGTGTTCTATAGTCAATTTAAAAAATTTACAGTAAAAAGTAAATTATGTATCAAAACTCCACGATCAGTTGTGCCTAAATATAAACTGAGAAATCGTGCTGCTCCGAGTAATTAATTGAATACATACTTGGGTATGTATGCGGATCCATGGGGAGTGAAAAAAGGAAATTTCCCTTCCCAAAATAAAAACGCTTAATGAGAAATTTGTACCTAATCATACAATTTAAGGAAATAGTTCGAAAAATCATTATATTTTTCTCCCTCAAAAGCTTGAGCTGGTTCCGCGCTTGGGTTTTATAGAAGAATAAATTAAATTTGTTAAATTAAAATTGTTTTCTCTTTATTTGATTCTATCTATATATATACCTCAATAGCTAAAACTCTCTATTTATGAATGTGATGTGCAAAACATATTGTACAACATTTCAAAATCTTCCAATGAAATGATTCTTTTAAAGTTCTAATAATTTTGCCCTATAAAAACATTATTTTCTTAAGTTGTTTTTAATTTTTTTGTCTTATTATTGTTGTTATTTTTATAGGGCGAAGAGAAGATGTACGTAAAATATATTTGAAGAAGCGGGAGTTCATGATCATAATATAAAATGCATATTGAACATGCGTATGCACACCCTGTATTTTTTTATATTAAAACATGTGTTGTTTGCGAATTGTTAACAAATACTCAGGTTGTAGGGATGAATTGTTTGTTGTTCTTTATTTTATTTGTAGCACATATGAAAAAAACAAAAATTATATATAAAAAAACTAACAAGAACATGTTCCCTGTTGTAAGAAGAGTAAATATTGATTATGGGCCATTATATGAATTTATGGCAACAAAAAGTAAATTTATTGAAATTTTCTTATTTGGAAGGTGCATGTTTTGTTTTTTATTTACTGACTGTTTAGCTCATGATTTTTTTCTTTTTCTTTTAACAATTTTATTTGTTAGCGTTTTTGCTTTAGTGCAAAATTGATTTTATTTAAAAAAAAAAAAAAAAAAAATAATTATAATAATAAATAAAATCNNAGTGCAAAATTGATTTTATTTAAAAAAAAAAAATTAGATAAATAAAATCCGCTACAAACGCTATTTACGTTTGATTATATTTTAAATGTTCAAGTGTTAATTTTTTTCCGTTACATAGGAAAACTGTAAATTTTATGTAAAAATCTCTCTTAACGTTTTAAAGTATAATAATTAGAATTTTAAATTGTATTAAGACAATAAACTCTTTTTACGGTTAATCATCATCTATTGTTTTAAAATACTTGCGGTTTTGACGTCATTCCTTTTAAGGGGTCATTAAACTTAAATAGTATTTTTTTGTTTGTTTTTTGTTTGCTTTTTATTGGAATTTGTTTAAAAATATACCGATAATTTTAATAAAATTTAATTATTGATCATTTTATATCATTTACATTTTAAGAGTTTGAATGAAACTAGTTTTTTTTGTCTATTTTAGTTTTTATTGCGAAGATGGTTAAGAATTGTCTTTTATGATTTTATGAAAAAATGGTTGGGAGTTTGGCTAAGTTCTTAATTTTAAAATAAAATTATTGCGATAAATTATTTCTTTAGAGATGATACTAAATTCAAGGGTTTATTTGTAAGTATATAAAATATTAGGGTAAGGAATAATAGATTTTAAAAAGCTTTTAGGGTGCAAGGAGGAAGATAATGAAAATTAGCAGATATTGGAAAGAAAAATAGCTACGAATATAGATATATATTAATGGATAGGCAAATATGTCTATATTTATATTTGTATTATCATAATATTACACAGAAAAAATTAAACTCCAATGGTTAATAATTTTATTAAATAATAATTTGAAATATATTTTTCTGAGTAAGAATACATCATTTTAAAATATTTATTTTAAAAAGTATATTTATCTTATTTTGTAGATTTAAACATTTTGAGATAGATTTTGTGTTGATCTTGAAATTTCGTTAAAAATTTCACCATTTTCTAATAAAAAAATCGATGTATCCATTGCTAAAACTTTGTCTTTTATGATGCGATGTTTTGTTGAAAATGTTAAAAAAAAAAAAAAAATTAATAAATTTTTCTACATACTTTGGTAGTCTTTATCGATTAGACAAACTTATATAATTTAAAATAGTTTTGGAATGTGTTAGTAATCTTAGGATATTACAAAGATTTTTACGAACAATATTTTAGAAAATAAAAGATGAAAGCAAAATATATAAAATTAAATATTTTTCTTTATCTCATCAAGCTGCTTACTGTGAATATCTTTTCATATCCGAAAATAATCAAATTTAACAACCTGTAGTATATGTATCTCGTATTATTAAGATATGTATTTTTAAAGCTTTTTTGTTCTCCTTTACCACTCTCTAATACATTTTATATTAATCCTATTCGTAGTTTAGAAGATTATAATAAAAACCAGTGTTACCGTTTTGCGACTTTAGTCGCCATTTACCCCATTTTTGGCCCCTTTTCCAAATGGCGGGTATTTAAGACTACATGTTAAATGACGATAAATTTAATTGTTTCAAATATATCGATCCATTATATAATAATTTCAATAAATAAATTAATAACTTTTAGATGTTTCGCAGGATAGTGAAGTAAAATACCGCTAAATTTGTTTTCGCAATAATTCAAATTGTTGCAAAATAATTGTAAAATATTTTGTTATTAATACAATTCAATTTTGTAGTTTTTCTTAAAATATATATATTTTTTGTAATCAAATAAACAAATTCAAGGAGTTTTTAGATTTAAAATTTATAGGTAATAATTTAAAGTATTTTTGTTAATAAAAAATTAATAATATTCGCAAAATCATAAGTCAGGTCTTTTCCTGTATCTTTTCGCTAAATATTTTTTAAAAAGGATTTCTTATTGTAATTCGTTAGTCCAAACAGGAAATGACTCCATTACCATTATGTGAAATTTCATTGAAATCGGACCAGCCGTTCCGAAACTGTATAACTGTATGTAATCAATAGTGTAATTTTACATTCACTAGATGTATTTCTAAACTAACTGCAATAAAAAAAATATGCTTTAAGCATTTTGATAAGCATTTGCATGGATTTAAAAAGAAAAATCCAAAATATTGTATTATCATTTTAAAAATTCCTTCGTTATTCTCAAATCCAACATATTTCTTAAACCCAATTCTGTTGAGTGTTTGTTAATAAGAAGCCGCCAGCCTTAAAAATAAAACAAACAAAAAATTCTAGTGTGACAATCAACACATTTAATTGAAATTGAAAAATAGTCAGCCAGTCTCTGATCTAAAAAGGAGGAATGAAAAAAATCATTCATGATGTATTTTTTGTTTTTGTTTTTGTTTTTGTAACTTTAAGCATGCAAATGTCTAGATTACATAGCTCTCCTTATAATCAACTACTTGAAGTGGCATTTTTACAATTCTTTCGTGTTACAGGTAGTAAAGTAAAGTCTTAAGATGATGAGAGTGAGATATCTTAAGGCTATAAAAATCAAATTATTTTGTCTGTATGTTTGTGTAAGTATTTGTGCCGATAAGTGATGAAAATGAAGAGATCTGTGGTGATCGTGTAATCATTATCTGTAAAACTCATTATGACATGAAAGCGCCACATGTTTATAGCATTTTGTGACTTCTTTAAGTTGTGATGGTAGTGGTAGTGGTGGTGTTGGTGCGAAACTTTTAATGTTGTTCCTGATGATGTTGATGGCATTTTTTTTTAGTATTGATCTGCTGATCATTTTGGCAATGCCCAGCAGGAGTTTTACACGCCTTCTATTTATTGCTGATTTGGCGGGGATTTAATGTTAGTGATGATCCTCTTATATTTGTTGCATAAGTTCGTGTGTGTGTGTGTTTTTAAAGAGAAAGAAGAAGTTTTATTTCATTTCGATTATTTGGTTTGTGGCGTTTTTATTTGCTTTTGGTATTTTTTATTGTTGGTTTTTAGCTTTTAGGTTTTTGTTTGGTTTACAACAATTCCATTAGTTGGAGTTGTAGTGTTTATTTAAAAATTCTTGGGTAATTGTGCGAAATGTTGTTGTTTGCGTTCTTTGCGCGTTGCTCTCTTGCCTGTTAAAGCTTGTTAAATGAAATCAATGTGATCTTCAAGATCTTATTCGCTGTGCACAGAGAGAAATTAAATGTATAGTGAAAAATTTCAAATATTGTTTTAAATAAATATACAGGTAGCAGTAATAATATTCGTCCAAGTTTAGGCACAACTGGAACATATGTAACATCTCTAAAGGAAAATTAATTTCGACCGATTTTTTATCTTAGCTTAGCTTTTTATAACACTCTCTTTACTAATTGTTACGAGCATCAAAATAAAAAAAATTGTCCTTCTTTTCTTAGTGTAACAATATGATCGCAAGTTTTTAATAAAACTTTTTACTGCTGCTACTTTTTGATGATGATTAAGATTTAAGTATCATTTCGCTGACATCTTTATAACATTTCGATTTTTGTTGTTATTGTTGTTGATTTTATGTTGCACTGAAGGGAGATTGTGGTTGGTTGCATGGTTACATATAAACAGGCATATTGTTGTTGCTATAGTTGTTGGTATTAAACTTAAGCTCACGTAATGTGTTGACGTAAACTTGCAACAAAAAATAAAAAGAAATTAAACCGAAATGAAAAACTGAAATCTTTGAACAGACCAAGTCCACTTGTTTTAGTGGCAGTTAAATTTAGTTTAGTTAAGGAATGAATGAATGAAGGAATGAAAGAAGGAAGCCTTTTGGGTATTTATTATTATGTGCGTTTTATTTGGTTTTAGCAGGCGTTTTTAATGCCACACTACGAAGGCGTTAAATGCATGATTTGTGGTTGCACTTGGTAATGAGTTTTTAGCCTAAAATGCGTTTAAAATAACTAAAACACCAGCACATCTTATGATGATGATGTAGAAGATGAAGAAAAAGATGTTGATGATCCTCTTCATCATTATCATCATCATCATTACAATTTTAGTATCTCATGCAATACAATTTGAAAGCTTTATTATGTTGGTGTGTGTGTGTGTGTGTTTGTTGCATTTAAAGTCAAATAATGCCAGTGGCATGCATGTCTGTAATTTTCTTGTTTTCAATTTCATTTCTACTTCACAACGAAATGGAATTTTATTTGTTCTTCATTCACTAATGAAGCTGTTCAAATTTTTATTTACATTTCTTTTAATTTTGTTGTTGTTGTTGTTGGTGTCTTCTTTATATAAAAAATAAAATCAAAAATGATAAATTTAAATTTATTAAAAAACGTTCATTCATTGAAAACAATAGTTGTTTGGTTGAGGTAGGTATAATTAAATACAACAAAATATATTTTTAATGATTTTTGATTTATGTTAATAAATTTAAATCGAGGAAGTCTAATAATAATCTTTAAATCTTGTTAAATAAAACTTGCCAATTTTTTTTTTCTTAAATGAAATTGAATTCTTTTTATGTATTTATTTCCTTTGTCTGTTATTTTATGGTCAGTCTTTTGTCATTTTCTTTTTAATTGACCAAATTAAAAATCAAGCTGTTTTTTATTTTACTTCACTTCTAAAACTTTCTTTAAATTTCAAAAAAATTCCCATCGCTTGTTTTGTATTTCATTTCATTTTTTTATTATTTTATTTTTTCAAATTGTCAACCATCATATAAAATTGACCCACACTGAAAGCAATATAAACACATTAAAAACCTGTAGAAATAACCATGATCAATAGAAAAATTCGAGCAACGCATTTGCCTCACCCATCAATTATGTTTCCATTCCATTCCCCCCAAAAAAAAAAAAAAAAAAAAAAAAAAAA
>MINK01033113.1:0-14217 GCA_001735545.1 Phormia regina
TTTTATATGGCGATAGTAGTGGTATAGGTGAGCTTAAGCTTCAAATATTATAATTTTTAGCCCTGTCTGGATAAAATTTTTCCACTACAGGTGGTTTCTAAAATTTGATTTTTTCCAACAAATTTCGATTTTTTGCCTTAATATCTTAAATTG
Source organism: Phormia regina (assembly GCA_001735545.1). Classification (NCBI taxonomy): domain Eukaryota; kingdom Metazoa; phylum Arthropoda; class Insecta; order Diptera; family Calliphoridae; genus Phormia; species Phormia regina. The sequence continues at coordinate 154 of MINK01033113.1, forward strand.
CAATGCTATCATCAAAAAAAAAAAAAAAAAAAATCTTATTTTTGGAATTTTTTAAAGTTTTCTTGGGAATTATGAGATATTCTTTCGCACACTGTGCATCGTGGAAAAGGCCCTACATGTTTTTTTTTTATAGGAATATACAAATTTTTGAAAATGTACCTGTTTTGTAAAAATTACAATTTTAACTCGTTAATTCGATATAGTCAACTTTGACCCTGTAGCTTATTTCGTATTATCACAGATTAACTACATTACAACTCTTCCATATATTCTAATACGATCTGATCATTCCCAGCAAAAGCTTAGTAGCATGTTTTTCAATGCAAAGTCAACATCGACTCGACATCCCGTCTACAATACATAGAAGTTTTTTTGTGTCAACAATTAACTTTTCTCTACATTACATGTAACTAGTTGTGTAACTATTGACCACATAAATATGCATTTATTTAAGAGTAAATAATTATTTAAGATCCTAGAGTAAGTAGTTGCCTCTAATGACATCATCGTGTTAAAATAATGAGATAAGTTGCTAAAGTGTAATGTTATTCAATAGCATTTTAACTCATTATTTGGCAATTGAAGTTTTTCCTCGGTTAGTTAAGAAGATATAGATTAAATTGCTCTTTTGACCAATTTCAGCATTTGAAAAATAAGTAAGTAATACTTACATATACATATTAAAATTTTAAGATATTACAACTTCTAACAAACTTATAAAATATATATATATTTATTTTTGTAAGCCACATTGCGAAATTTTCCTTTTGGTTGCAATTTTTTTAACTATCCTTTTGTCACTCAGTCGATAATTAATTTTATTAAATTATTAAACAAAAAAAACTTTAATGATAAAACTTAAATATATTTTATGAAATATTTTTCTTTTAATGTCTTTCTTACTTTTTAAGATTATTTTCATTATAAAAGAAATCATTTTAAAATTCAATTAACTATCATCACTTACTAAATATTATGAGGTGTTTGTTTTAATAAAGAACGCCTTATATCCAACAACAAAAACCACAATGAGTTACAGTAAAAGCATATACTAACCTGCTTACAGATATGATGATCATGTCTAGTAATAAGTATGTACATATGTCTATATTTAAGATTAATTAAAAGTTAACCTTGAATATGTGTATATGAAGTGACTATATGTAGTCTATGAAAAATAAGTCATAGAAATCAAAAACCTTAAGACCATTAATGTTTATGTTCCGGAGACTAACAAAAATGTGTTCTTTGTGGCCAACTGTGTTTAATGAATTTATGACATGGCATAATGGTTGGCTAAGATGGATGACGATGTTGGTTATAGGAAAAAACTACTACTTACTAGTTGGTATCTTACATGAGCCACAAACACCTTCATTTTAATCAGGCAACAACAATATAAAATATTTTTAATAATAAGAACGACAACAACTGAAACAAATGTAAAAAAAGAAAGAAAAAAATGCAGCTCAGCAACAGTTTTGTAGGAAAAATTAAAAGCCAACAAAAAAAAAAAATAGAAATAAAGTTAAAAATATAACACGTCAGTGAAGTGGAATAAAGTTAAAATGCAGCATAAATATTCTGTCGATTTATAATGTTGTTTTTATTATTGTTGCTGCTGCCGGTGTAATTGTTGCTGCTATTGCTGTTAGTTTTGACGAATGTGCCAAACATGGCATATTATGTGGCATGACACTAAGGCATTCAACCAACAACACGTACAACATTCAACATACAAATAACACTCAATATGGTTTTTTATGCAATAAGAACAAAAAAAAAAAAAACAACATATATATGCATGTAAGTGGATATTACTACTAAAAATACGAGGGCCGTTTGTAATTCAGTTAAAAGCTAGTTATCGAGATAATTTTTTTAAAATTATAAAGATTCCACTATATATTGAAGAATATCACAAAAACGAATTGTCTGACTTGGATCAAAAAAAATATCCAATACATTTTTCCGTAATTTATTTAATGTTTAGTATTTAACACAATAAATACTAAACGTAACTTAATTTCGTACTTCAGAGATTTTATAGTATTTTTAAAATCGTAGTGCAACAGTAGCAAATATATTTGGAATATAATACAGTGCAATTTAAAATATGGGTTAGTGTATTATAAGACCATTTTTAGAATTTTAAATAAGTCCTTAAAATCGATAAAATTGTATTTTTAAAATTCCTTAGAAAGTTCCCTTTTAAAAAATTTTATACACATAACTATGTGGAATATTTAAAAAGAAATTCAGACTTTGAATCTTTCCTTCTAGCATTTTAAATCCATTTGACCCACTCTTTATTAAAAAACATACATTTTAAATCACATTTCCAAATTCTATTCATCATCGGTGAAACAAAAAGTTATCGCTTGATAGGATCTGATGAAAATTGAAGACCCTATAAATTTTTAAATCGTTGTAAAAATAATAAAATGATGATGCATCATAAATTGTGGAAAAATCCATTAAATATAAAATAACTGGATTTTATGAGCTGTACGATATTTAAAACGTTCATAAATAACATCTGTAATTTTCATCCGATTTTATTAAGCGAAACCTTTTTGCTTTACCAATAGAGTGTAAAATTTGGATATGAGATTTAAAATGTAGGTCTATTCGATATATCTCTTACGGTTCACAAATTATAGAATTACTTTCAAAAAATCAAATTGGACCACTATGCGACCTAAAGCAATTTGTATTTTACCTTGTCATATAGTTGGATGGATATATTGGAAATAAAATAACTAAAATTTTATTTTTTAAAATAAATATAAGTATTATTGTTAAATTTTATATAAATTTAATATTTATACATTGTTTTTAATGACATATAGGGCATTTAATTTATAAAATATCAACATTTAAATAATAAAAAATAATAATAATTTTTGTCGTTTTCGATTTTTTACAAATTATTGAAGAATAAAAAACCTTTGGATTTCTTTGATGCCCCATTTTTTATTGTCAATAAATAATTTCTCTTACCACCTTCCTATATTTACCATTTAATTTAATAAAAATTTATATAAAATTTATTCAATGTTATAACATTTTAAAGGACTGATGTTTTCATAGGTTGGTTTCAGCTCTCAGTTACAAATAAGAATTCATTTAATTTTTTTTTTTCATTTAATACAGAGTGGCACGACATGTAAAGGAATGATTGCAATGGCTGGTTGCTTTAGTTTAAGAGTAGGCTGTAATTTTTATTATTATTTTTTTTTCTTTCTTGTCTTTATTAAGCGTCAATTTTGTTTGTTGTTTTATGTCGTTTGCCATTTTAAAATTGAGTTATTTTGCTCCTGGGAACATATTTTATGGTTTGGAAAAATTCTACTACTACTAACTATACTACTGCGCTATAAAAAACTAAAGCAGAACTAAATAATAAAAAAAGCGTGTACATAAACTTTATTGTTGATTTCAACCAACAACATACCAATGTTTGTTGTTGCATGCAACAACATAGACAACAGACAAACAAATATGTTGTTATATTAAAAAAAAACCAACAATAATTCTATGTCTAATACAATTGTCTCTTCAACACACGATGCAAAAAAGCAAATTAAAAACTAAATGCCACCATTTAGAACAAAAAAAAAATCAACTAAACAGTAACAACTACACTAACAGCCAGAAAACATGAACCATGTTTTGTTGTAATTGTTATTTGCTGTAAACAGAGTTGTATACGTTTGTTGCAACTTAAATGAGTTATTAGTTATGGCAACAACTAAGCGACTCAGCCATTTACTATTTAACTCACTTCTCTTACACTTCCACTAAGATTTAATTACACATTATTTATTTTTATATAAATTATATACAAATTAAAAAAAAATAAATATATAAAAAATGAAATAATGCTAGACTATCGCGTATTATCTTTAGATTTAAATCACGAAAAATTTAGATACACAAATGCGAACAATAATACACTTGTATTCGTGCAACTAAATAAAATTTATTTTAGACTAAAACAGTAATGCCAGATGTGGATATGTCATTGAATTTGGTATTTTCACATTAATTTGGGGATAAAGTAAATTTCAAAAGAAAATAAAAAATAAAAAAAATTCATTTTCTTTATAGAAATAGAAATTTTCCTTTAATAAAAAATATATATATTTTTTTTAGATTTTAGACAAAAAATGATAATTTTTATACAAAAATTTTCGAAAATTTTTATTATTTACAAAATTTATTTTTAGGTAATTTATACAAAATTTTCGATATATTGTCTAATTATACACATTTTCTATAAATTAAATTTTATTTAGAAAATTGTTGATAAATAGCAAATTGTATGAAGAAAAATAAGAATTTATCAAAAATTTTGTATAAAATAGGAATATTTATTTTTACAGAATATTTTCGATAAAATCTATTATTTTTATAGAATATTGCCGATAAAATCTTTTTTATGTATAGAAAATTTTCAAAAAATTTTCGATAAAATTTACTTTTTTATAGAAATTTTTGTATAAATTTTTTTAAAGAAAATTTTCAATACATTCCCTTTTGTACAGAAAAATTTCGATAAAATTTTCTTTCATAGAAAATTTCCCATGCTTCATAGGAAATTTTGGATAAATTATATTTTTTCTAGAAAATTTCGGATAAAATAAATTTTTATAGATTTTTTTTTTATAGAAAATCCTCACTTATATTTCTGTTTTTTTATTGTAAATTTTCAATAAATTCTAGTTTTTCTTTTTTTATTTCAAAATTTCTTTTTTTCTACAGAAAATTTTCGATAAATTATCTTTTTTAAAAAAAAAAACCTTTCAATTAAATTTCTCTTTTTCTTAGAAGATTTGCCTTCAATTTTTCTTTTGTTTTTAAGAAAATTTGTGTTAAGTTTTGATTCCACAGAAAAGTTTTTGTTAAATTTTACAAAAAAAAAAAATAATAATAATATTTTTATACTTAAAAAATTTTCAATAAATTTATCGCAATTTATTTAAATAGTTGTTAATTTATAATTCTTTTAGCCCACACACCTTGAATCTTACAACAAATTAGTAAAGAAAAATTAACACAACTAAATCATTATTTTAATTTGAAACTTAAACTTGAAATTAATGTGTGTGTGTGTGTATGTGTGTATTAGAGAAATGAATATAATTAACAATAGATAAATCTTTTTAGTTATAAATAGAAAACAAAAAGAAACAGAAACAGAAAAGTTCCCTCATATACACACTCCATAGGCCTTAATGTTTAAAAATCTTTGCAGACAAATACATAAATAAAATTTATGGCTTTTGAAATATTAAATCATGGAAAACAAAATTAAACTTATTAAAAATACATTTGTTTAATGATTTAAACTAAAAACAATAATAAATTAAAATACATATTAGAGAGTTGAGAATAAGATAAAGCTTTTGAATTTGAAATTATTTTTGTTGTAGGAAAGTGTGACAAAAATAATTTTTAATAGATTTTCAAGATTGAGATAAATTATTCGTATGCTTGAGTTGAGGTTACAGATTTGGAAATGCATGAATGCATGCATGAGTTTTATATAGAGATCATTTCATATTGAAATTAATTTGAACGGGTGAGAGTTCTAAGTTTAATATTTAATTACTTAAACGCGTGTTTAAGAGAGATACAGCAGATGGTTGGAAATAGTTAGTTTTTTATAGCAGGGTATAATGATTGTGATAGTTCTTGCTTTATGAATAAATTCTTCGACTTTTCTGTTAATCTAAAAGGATAAAGAAATACTCACCCCCCCCCCATGATTTTTTCCAGCTCAACGCTCTAGGGATGTCATTATATTACACNNCTGATTTTAGTTTCAATATTTTTTTTTTATATATATATATTTTTTTTTTTTGCTTTATCCACATGTTGTGGTTGCTTCTTTTTGGGGTATGCATGTAAGTGTGTCGTTTACGTACAATACTTATGTGGGGATTTAGGTTTCGTCTTGTTTTTAACTTTATAAGGGGAGAGACCCACAACAGCGTTTTTTGTTTATTGTGCTCTTATACTCTTAGTTATGTAGATATTTTATGCAAAACACTAATTAACTCATTAACATTTGTTTTTGCTGTAGTTTTATTTTAATATTTTTTTGTTGCAGCCTTCCAACTAGTAAACACACAAGAAACTTTGACTTTTAAGGGCTGCAAGCGGTGACTTTTGTCTAAATTATCTTGAGAGTATGTGTGTGATTTTGTAGCTTCTTGAACCGATACCGATATACAAAAAATACTTATGAGGACATTGAAGAAAATTTATGTTAAATATTTAGAGAATGAAAACTTTATGCACTTGCTGCTTTTATGTTATTGTGCGGCTGTGTGCCTCAATGGTTAGTATTATGTGTGGCATGAACTTTCATGTAGTTTATGCAATTGCTTCGTTGTTTCTTTTTTTCATTTTTTTTTTCGATTCTGACCAGATGTATGTTTTGTATAATACGTATCAAATTGCTGGTATTTTTTTTATGAGATTTTTATGATTTAAATAAATGTATTTGTGGTTAGAAGAGAAGGGTTTTAAGTTGCTTTAAAGAATTTTGAAAATCTGATCAATTATTGCGAAATAAAAAGAATATTAATTTTGATTAATCACTTGATCAGCGAGTTTTATTTCAGTAAAGGGACACATGTAAATCCCCAATTGTTAAGGAGAACGCAAAAACTGTTTATTTCACTCACTTCTATGAATTATTAATATTGCGTCTACTAAACCTCACACTGAAAAATAACTCTTTTAACCACATTATTCACATTTTCACATTTTGTCTTAATTTATTTTAATGTTCCTATAGCGCTTTGTCTATAGGAAATTAAAGAAATTAAAAATATACTATTTTTATAAAAAAAGTTGACAAACTGTTAACTTTATCAAATATATTATATTTTTATTTTTTGGAAACTACCTTTTGTATTTGAGATATTTTACTTATAACCAAAAAACAATTTTCAATTTTTTTTTTCATTCTTGTCTTTAAATCTAGGGTACAGTACTCCCACTAAGCCTTACAAAATATATGGTCTATAAGCGTAAAAGATCTAACTTCAAAGACATTTTTCTTCAGAAAATCGCAAAGAAATTTATCATTATTTATTAATTTTTATTTCTACACTAATTTCAAAATCTGCAAGTAACTCGGTTTGAATATAAGATCACGAAATATTTTCTTTTTACACAAAATCTTTGGTAAATTTTTCTTTTATAGAAAATTTTGGTTCATTATTTTTTTAAATTAAGTTTATAGACAATTTTTTCCCAATTATTGCCCAATTTTGTATAAAATTTTTATTAAATTTTCATTTTATAGATATTTTAGTTTGTTTTCTTATATTTCCTTTTTACTGAAAAATTTTTGTCAAATATACATTTTATAATATTCGATAACTTTTCGTTGTATACTAATAAATATAAATAATATAATAATAAATATAATAAAATAAATAATAAATTTTCGTTTTTCATCTATATTTGCGATTATTACATCTAAAAGCTATTATATATTTTTGACTCAAGATCCCTTTCTTCTATATCTTATTAATAAACAACTAACAAAAACATGAATTTAATTAACAGCCGGTGCAAAATCAAAAGATAAATAATATCTGATCGATTTATACATTTCAAAGAGGGGGAGTTTTATGTAAAATGACACATGTAAATTTAAAAGCGCGGGAAAAAATGTTACTTGCAACAGAAAAAAAACATGAACAATTACTTAAGCAAAGAAAGACAATAATTTCGAAAACACCAAAACAACTGTAAATAAAATAGTCCCCAATACAATGTTGTTAAACCAAGCATAACATGACAAATAAATAAAAGAAAACAAAAAAGGAAGTCTTTACAGCTACTGAAATACTTAAATAAATACTCAAGACTTTAAGACTTCACTCATTCACATTTGCCTTGAAGAAGAAAAAGAAGACGAAGAAGAAGACAAATAAAAAAAACTTAAGGAAGGAAACAACATAAAGCAAAATCAACAATTAGGGGAGTCAAAAAGATCAATTGTAGAATGGGTGTGACAAGCGACAAAAGCAAAAAAATAAGAACAACTCGCTGAATTTATACTTCAATAATTCTCATCCGAGTAACAAATTCATATGGCCCAAACTTATGTGGCATCTTGATGTTATTCTTTTGCTCTCATTCCACTATTCCAGAACAGAATTTGTACTCTTCCAAAATGTATTAATAAAGACCACACATTTTGACAACGTCAAACAAGACCACCCAAGATGTTAATTTATGTCGTACAACATTTGCAACAAGAGCAAAAACTATAACATGGAAGATTCTTATTATATTCTTCTCTTTTATTTTTTATGTTTTCTCGTTCAAATGGAATAAATATTTGTTGGCTTTTTGCTTTAAACTTTATACTCCTAATAAAACAAATAAAATTAAAAGAGAAAAAAAGAAAAACTCTTAAATTGAAGAAATACTTTAAACAGGTACTATGTATCGTATAATATATAAATTCCTATAGTGTATCTAAAGAACTTTTATTAACTAAATATCATAAAGATTCCCAGGCTATTCATGACTTGATGATGATTCACTATATGAAAGAATGATTCTTAGTTCAGTTTATTAACTCGAAGGTGTGAAAATTGAAACTTGAAGATTATATATTATTGACTTGTAGTTAATAAAATAATAAACATCCATTTCCACAATCTCTAAATTCTTTATGGTCCATTAACAAAACGTCTATAAAAAGAGTTAACTAACGCCTCCAAATGTTTGGTAAATAAACTCATAAACTTTGTATGATTATGATGATCATGGAGGGATATTTAAAATGTAAAAATTTAGCTTTAATATGAAGAACTTTTAAAGTAGATATCATTTATTTTTAATATACTAAACTTATATTAAAGTTTGATTGAAGAATTTTTAGGTGGGTGTTAAGTTCAAGAGATTTTAAGACAAGGTCAAATATAAATGAATAATAAAAATTCATTCAAAAATGCTTATATGCTGTGTTAAATGTTTATTTGTAATGATCAGTGTTGCCAGGACTTGAGAAAAAAATTGAGCTAAATTGGACTTTAAAAATGGTCAGAAAAGGTTAAATGTCCCAAAAATAAAGCTGGAAAAAAAGCTAATATATTGTCTAATTAAAAACACATTTATTTATTATTTCTTGGTATTTCTAGAAGTTTTCTTAGTGAATTTATAAATTTAACATAAATACTTCCTACGGATAATAAAGTTTTTTAAAGAATAATTATAATATTTTTCTAGAATGAAGCGACGCAGCCGAATTAAAACACAAAAATTCGTTAATTTGTGATTTTTTGAAAATGAAATTTGCAAATTTTTAGCTTGGAAAGAAGCTAGAAGCTAAAACGAAAATTGCAAAATAAAAAGTCTACATTTAGCCAATAAAAACGCTAAACTGGCAACACTGGTTATGATTGTAAATTAATAGGTATAGAAATATTAATACCCTAGTGGTTGATGCATTGTTGTAACAATTTTTTATTGAATGTTCTTGAAAATAATTTTAACTTTCCGGGCTTAATAAAATCATCGAAATTACTTAAAAAACTTTCAAACAGTTGGTAGGATTTAATTTTTCATAGACGTAGCAGAGGATTATACCATTTTAAATTTGAAAGGAGGATCCCACATATCCCTAAAGAGCGAAAATATGGGGGCTCAAAGACGTCTACTTGTGTTATTATCTCTAATAGTTTCTGAGCTAATTACATTTCAAATTGAAATTATCCAAATTTTGTACCAAGTCAAAAGATAAACAATTTGAACAATTTAATTGAAATGTATAGAGAAAGACCTAAGCTTTCAGAAAATAACCTGTTATAATACAAGATAAGCTAGAGGGCACAACACAGCTAAACGCAAATTTTTGCTCATAAATCTATATCCCCTCAAAAACACGGTTTATTTTGAACCCCGATTAACATTACAAGATTTCCATTGGCAATTAAAGCTCCTCTAATTGCCAACTAACATGTCAGTATTTAAATACATATTTAGTATTCTGTAAGTACAAATTAATTTAAAAGGGAATCCCAAACTTTTTATGTTAGAAAATTTAGCAAATGAATGTATCAATAATTTTAAGTTGTTGGACCACCCTACTAACGCATGTAACATCAAATACATGGCGACTACTTTGGTGGTCTTTCAGCACTAGCACTAGCACCACCACCATCACCACTGCCACCAGCACTAACAGCAATAATATCATTATTACTAAAACTAAAAAACTGACAACAGGGAAACATTGAACACAAAACAACAAAAAAATAAAACTTGACTTACTTTTAAGACTTGACACACTGACTGGCTGAAAGACTTTGCAACGTATAATAGTATTCCCAGAGCTTGATTAAGGCTCTCAGTTTGATCAATAACATTTTTAGTGAGTCATTCTTTTAAAAGAAATAGATAGAGAGTGAAATGAAAAGAGAATTTAAATAATGGTATGCAAAAGAGCTGGATAAATGAATGAAATGAAATGAAATAATAAATGAGTCATCTTTGACCAAAGGTATATTCCACAATTCTTCTTCTTTTCTTTTTTGGAATAATTCCATTTATTACTTTGTTTAGTTAAGTTTCTTAAGCTTTTGCTGAATTTAAATGTTAGAGAATTTATTTGATTAATCCATTAATTCTCTATATGAGTACATATGAATGTATGTATGTTTTTTTTATAAGTGAGTGAGTCTTACTGTCTGTCAGTTAGTCTGGCTGTCTTTCCTGTCTGTCCCTTTGTTTGTTTTCGTATTTATTTCAATATTACTCTATGTACGCCCTTCTTTTTTATTTTAGTTATTTGCAACGGCGTGTGGTCTTAGCTACTCTCCGTGTATTCTTTCTCCTGAGCTTGTTGCGAAGCTGTGGAAATCACTGGAGACTTTCTGTGTGTGTCTGTGTATTTCATTGGGTTAAAATTATGGAGAAGTATTGTCTGTCTCATGTTTGAAATTCCGTTTGTTAAATGTTATTTGCCTTGTACTGATTGTGTGAGAGTTTAGGAATCGTCTCAAAATCATTTCAACATATTTTTAACATTGGTGGCAGTTTGGTTGTTTTCACCGATGGATTAACCCACTGAGGAGGTGAAATAGAAAAAAATGGTTTCGTTTATTGTGGGCAAATCTGACGTACAGTAATTTATGTTATGTTGTCAACGAATACATCAGTATCGTAATCATGTTTGGTTTATATCTGACATAAAAATTAAGAATAGATTACATCGCCTATAAGTCTAGAGTTATAGAAATATTTTCTCAAATTTTTTTATGAAGATCTCAATCAATTGATTTAAATTCAACATAATGCTAACAGAATAAAACCTTTCTCAGGATTAAATTCGACAAAAATTTGCAATTTATCACCTCTCATTAACAAAAACAAAGGATCACCATCAAGATCTCCATTAAGTTTGTATCATATTTAACATAAAGTTATTAGAGCAGAAGCTCTTCGCAATGGGGATATTAAGATCGCGATCTTAATAGAGAATAGACACAATTTATCAAGACAACGTGATTTGCAGTAATTTAACTCTTCACTTCAACGATTTATTTGAATTACTCACATTCTTAAATTAAAAGCTAAACTCAAGCTAAAAGCGCAGATCTAAATGTTTATAATTTATTTGAAAAGTTAAATGACTTTTTGTAATTTACAACCCCATTTTCGATCTAAAACCATAACTGATACAAAATTTTACTTGATCTTTACATCTTGTAATTTATCGGTATTATCAGGTTGCAATAGGATCCCAATCCATCTTGAATCAGACTTGTTCTCAAACTAAGACCACAAATCCTCTTCTCAATGAGAATAGAGGGATCCTGACCAGCTTAAATGTTTAACATTTGAAATCAATTTCTTAAATGTGACAAAGTTTACGCATTGTTGTATATATGAAAAATGTCACTGACTATATAAATTATAGATAGTTTTTCGGTCACGCCTCGATATATTTGACGAAACTATCTATAAAAAATTATTTCCATTGATCGATAAGTAAAGTTGAACATTGTTCTCATCATATACATATATGTCTTTAATATAATCCAGATTCGTATTTCGACATATATGTATGTACGATCATAAACTTTGATGGAAAAAGTAAGAAATCAGGTAAATCTAATGAACAAGAATAGATTGATCATCAAAAAGTCGACTTTCAACTCTGATCGATCGACGCAGATAAAGAAATATTTCAGAGTTTTTAAAATTTTTAGGAAAACTAAAACCAGTGAATAAACTTCTTAATAAAATGTCTGGGAGAACTATAAAATTGGAACAACTGTTGAATATCTTAATAGATCTTTTGAATGGGAACCTAAAGGAACAAAACCCAAATTTTCTAAACAATTTCTATTTAATGCGATCATAACATAACTATCAAATTTGGTACCATAAAATGAGGTACAGAAAGCTGAATTAAAATTAACCGTTGATAGTTAGAGATCACCAAAATATGTTCGAATTTTATTGCAGTCCTTAAATTTTTCTCTATACTTCCTTAAAACCCTTTAAAGGTTTAAGGGAAAACTCCCAACTTTGATATTTCAACAAATGTATTAAATATATCATATGATCATTGTTCATACGATAATATGATACAACAGCGCACAGAACAAATAAACGATGTGGACGACCACCTAAAAAATATATGGCAGGCAGGCAGCAAGTCGGTCGGTCGGCCTGTCGGATGTTTATTCGTTTGGCCACAGACGTCTCCTTATTTCGCTTCAAATTCATATGTTGTATTTTAAAGCGACACAATTTAGTTTAGTTTACTACGCTTAGTATGGGGGGTTTATAATATGATGTCTATATACAACTTACTATTGTTGTTGTTGTTGGTGTTATTTTCTGATATATTTGTGGTATATTGTAGGTTCAATAAAGAAACTCTTCTTAGACTAAAAATTGTTTAAACCAGCAACAGCAAAGAATAAATGTTGAAAAAAAAAAAACACACACACACAACAGAATCACCAATTAGCCTGCCTTCTGGTTGATGACTTAATTAAGCCCAAATGGCGCCTGGCGAGATTATTTCTTCAAAAGGTTAAGAGTAAAAAATTCTTAACAAAAACTAAAAGAAAAAAAATTTTATGAAGGAAAAAATTAAAATAAAAAATTGATTTTTTATGTGATCATAATGAGTGATAATTATTTTGATTAAAATCTTTATTATAATATTTTCTAAAACGAAAATAAAAAATAAAACACACACAGAGAAATGAAAAAAAAGATAAAGAAAAATAGAATAAAAAAACCATAATAATTATTTGTAATCTTAAACATTATCACTATGGTATAATATTTGTCCCTCTTTCTCTCCATCTCTTAATGAAGGTGATAAATCATAATTTTATTAAAAAACAGATTTTAATTATGTTTTTTTTTTCTTAATGTGAGTTTTTACTTTACATTTGTTTGTAATGACACAATTACTAATTGTGTTGGACCGACATGACAATTGTCACTCATAATGATGTAGTATCATGCACATACAAACAGACGGACAGACAGATAGACAAACGTACACATTTATGCCTCAATACCGCGCCACCACACCACACACACTTGACTTATGGGTGCTTATGATGACAAACGATTGTTTGGCGGCTTCTTTTTCATTATAATGATTTGTTGCTTTCTTTAACTCTACGTAACTTTATGTATCTAGTTTCTATAGAATTTTTTGAAATTTACTCATTTGCCATTTATTCTTTTTTACTTGGGGGAAGAGAGAGAGAGAAAAAAAAAAGATTTTTAGTCTTGGAATTAGTGATTTATTATTATTTAAGAACATTTACTTGTAAAATATGTGGCAAATATTAAGAAAATATTTTTTATTTTTGCCACAAATCTTATTTTGTTGGTTTGTAGCGACGTGGGTGTCTTAGGGGTTTAAGCGCAAAGTAATTAAAGGAGCTTCAGCATTTTTCTTTTCACCCTACAGTGGTCACAACATGTTCATCAATGTTTTGTAAATTTAGACACAATAGACAATTTTATGAATATAACCTCCCCCCCCCC
>MINK01033153.1:324-12611 GCA_001735545.1 Phormia regina
GGGATTTATGCACGTTAAAGTGATTTTCGAAAGAGTTGTTCATATGGGGGCTATGGTAACTTATTTATGTTGAATTTCATTAAAATATTTAAATTTGTAAGATATGTTTGAATGTTAAAACTCTATTCCGGGAGAACATTTGTATGGGGGCTAGGTGAAATAATGGACCGATCATGACCAAAATCAATAGGCTTTGTCCTTGTGCCAAAAAAAATCGTCTCAAAAGGTGATTCTGTGTCGAACGGTATACTTTAAGGTGGGTGTAGGAAATGTTTTCTCTGCGTTAGAATATTTGCACAAACACATAATACCCCAACCACCTATGGTGGTGTAGGATATAAATAATTAAAAGCATTTGAAATTTTTATTAACAATTTCATTGAAATTTAAAAAAAAAAATTCTTCATTTTTTATGGTCTTATCTCGATGGCCAGTTCATATATATAATTATTGCGTGAAATAAACATTACAATTTTTGCATCATTTAATGTTGGCCAAAATAAATTAATTATATTCGATCAGTAGCATTTAGTTATTAATATTATCATTTTGATGATTGGAGGAAAATCCATTAAAAAATCAGTTATATTATTTCGTAATTGAAGTCGATTTTTACTTTTCATTGTTCAACGCCGCAAGCACTGCCACTAGCGCTTAATCTTGTCCTGGATATACAATAGTGCACAATCATTCCTTATGATCGGCCATGGGGGTGTCTGTAAGCTTAATCGCGGTTTGAAAAGACTTTCCAATGGTCTAACCTTTTTTCTACTTGTCTTCATTTACCATTCTGCTGGATGATCCTGGAGTTCTCTCAGTTGGTATTTTGAATATCATAATGCGAGTTTCTCGTGTGGTTATACCTCCTTTTGATTCATATTCATGCGGGATTTAAAAATGATAAAGAGGCTGGATCAGTCGAGTGAATTGATTACGGATAGATGAATCTCAGAGATATGACAGATCCGTAAGAAGGCATTGGAATCCAAAGTTCAACATAATGATTTGAGAGTCAGTTTTGGTAATACGTCTCAAAATCTATTCAATATAATCCTAATGACGGGATGGGATATCTCTGGTATGTATTAAAAATTACGCAGTTCTAGTTCGGCGTTTCCCAATCTGTCTCAGGGATGATAAATTCAATACAATCTGCTCTTCAAAAGTACAGAAGTACTCCAGTCTTTAATTTGATACAATTAAATAATTATGCTTATGTGTTGAGGATCAGTTCCTGAGTCATTGTAATTATTGTTTTTTGCTGTTTGACATTCTAGAATTTTGCGTCTCACACCCGAATTGACTATGTTTTTGGTTTCGCCTAACTTTGCCCCGTAAGGATTTTTCATTTACATTTGTCACATGCAATCATTTTTAGATAACCTTACTTTTATAAGATTGAATTTTTAATCGAGTACCATATTAAACTAATATTGATATTGGTTGAGACTATTAATCTCAGAGAATTGAATTCGAGAACACTAGCTTTCTCTTCAAAGAATTTGGAGGAAATTTTGAAACTGAAGGCAAATTTGATCTCTAGTAAATGAACCATTTTTACTTTTAACAATATTTTGTTTATAAGAACCTGATACAGATATACTCTCATTTGTCAAGTCATCATTTAACACTTTCCTTGGAAACACAAGGCATAGTCTAACGTAATTCCTACGATTTTCGATGTCTAACTTGAACGATATCTAAAACCTTGATATCAGCTAATTAGTCTTTTGTCATAACTTTGATTCTGTAAAGTATTATGCCACCCATTTTGAGAGATGTCCAAATATATACATATATATTGATCAAGAAATATTGTAATGTTTTCGAAAAATAGATCCTTATCATTTTAGTACAATAACAGTCCAAAAAGTACAATTTCATATTCAGTTTAGTACAATAACAAAAATTGCATTTATCATTCCTGATTTGAATGCAATACCTGCAACTTCAAGATATGTGTCTCTAGATTTCAGACAAGGGGAGAAAACCCTATAATGTACGGTGTTGTGAAATATAAATCCGATGCCTGGTAATATAGCGAATCAGGATTGTTTTTAAAATGTTCATACCCAAGTATTGAACCAAGCCGAGGCAAAATTGTCGGCTAAGGCGCCTACCTCAAAATAGTATCGGCGGCTGCTTTTATGTTGGTTTGACAACTTTTTATTTGATTTTGTTGTCTTTCTTTCGAAAATCAATTATTTTTAATTGTTTGTTATTTATTAAATACATAAAAGTAATAGTGTTCTACAAGGATATTACACGGAAAAAATATATTATGAAAGAAAAAAGAAATAAATTTAACACAAAAATGGCTCTGAAGTCCGAAAAAAATTCAGAGAATAAAATAAGGTTTTTCATTAAAGCAGCCGATTCTTTTTGCCGTTTGCTTTTATGACAATACAATCCGACGGCGGCCACGTCTGATAAAATGTGATTTTGAAACGGTCGGCTTGGTTTTCTATGTCTGAGTTGTTAAATATGAGACCCAATGGATCCGCACTCCGGTAGATCTATATGGTGCAAACTCGTCTCCACATCTTATAAAACTACTTATACAAAATTTCATTGAAATCGGAAATTATTTTCCGAACTGATAATATGAAAATAGCCCGCTTAGAGAAGAATATCAATAGAATATCAAGTGTTAGTTTAAACTTGATACATTATAGCTCCTAAGTTAATTCAACTTCTTAACAAACCTCCCTCGTTTCCTAATTTAAAATTTCTAGACAAATTAAATCTGAAAATTTAAATTCAACAAATAGTTTTAATTCAATCATGTATCTAACTAGACTTATAATCGCATCAATTACTTTGCAATACCTACAACCGATATTAACTTTTGGAACAAAAGATAATGATCAATATCTTTACGAATATATAGCAGCATTTCCCTATCTTCGACTGATGCAAGATGTTGTGTGGTTTATTAGCGAACAACTGGATGGTGAACAAAATGAAAGGACTAATAATTTAATAAAAAATATAAGCAACTTTACGAAATTAACACAATTTGTTTGGACTCAATTAAGCGATGTGCGTATGATTAAAATACAATCGAAACGTAATTATATAGGAGTATTGGTAACGACTGGACCCAAAGATCCTATAATGCTGGTACATCAAAAACATTTAATTGGACGTCATTATGGTATAAATTTTGTAGTGTATGTGGGAAAAGTTAAAGATGAAGATAATATGGAACCTATACGAGAATTGTGTTATTTATTGTATCAAAATAATTTTGTTAATAGTGTGGTGTATTTTAAAACTAATCAGCAGCAATCTTGGGTCTATAGCATACAAATATATCCTGAATTTAAAATGATTAATAGAACCGATTATATACGAGCCTATAAGGAGCTAAAACAAAGAATATCATCTGCTTCACAAGATGTTAAGGGTTATAAATTTTATTCCCCCCTAAAACAAGATATACCCAATGTTTTTATATTTAAAGATAAAGAGGACAAGGATAGGGTGCAGGGTATTAGTTATGCTATATTAAAAACATTTATTAGTTCCATTAAAGGCTATCTAAAGCCTTATGAGCATCATTGTAATAAAACCGAATTTAAAAATATAATTAATATGAAAGAAGTTTTGAAATTGGTGCGTTACAAACATATTGATATAGCAGCCCATGCATATTCCTTATTCCAACCTGACGATGAAGTGGATAAAAGTTATCCTCTAATGGTGGTTAAATGGTGTCTTATGATACCTTTGCGTAATAGTATTTCAACTTTTTTTTATATTTTACAACCATTTCAATGGAAAATTTGGTGTCTGTTATTAGCCACTTTAGCTGCCATGTGTTTTAAGGATTTTACAGCCATTATATGTAAATGTCCCGGGCAAAAAAGTTTCAAAACTAGCTGGTTAAATAATGTATGTCATATAATCAATATATCACCCCCTCAAAATATTTCGCCTAACAACACGCCACGTTTTCTTTATTATATACTGATATTCTCTTTTGGTTTTTTCTTAAGCTCTTTTTATACCTCATTCTTGGGAAGCTCTTTAACTGTAAACCTATTTCATGATCAAATTAATTCTTTAGATGATTTAATTAAAGCCAATCAAACGGTTATGATTATAGACTATGAATTAGAATTTCTTTTGTCTGAAGGTTATAAAGCCTCCCCCGATTTTCAAAGACTTTTAATTCCTGTTAATTCCACAACATTTTATAAACATCAAATCGAATTAAATGCTTCGTATGCTTACTTCATAACCGATGATAGATGGAAATTTTTACATAAATCGCAAAAACATTTAAAACAAAAATTATTTAAATTTAGTGATATATGTTTTGGTTCTTATCACTTGGCTTATCCTATACAAGCCGATTCTCCTATATGGCGGGATTTGGAATATTTTCTCTTTAATATACACTCTTCGGGTTTATTTCAGAAATACGAACGTAAAGCTTTGTATTATGCTTTTAAGGGTGGTATACTGAAACGTTTGGAAATGACAAAAACTTCTAGTGCAGCTGGTTGGGAACATTTGCAAGTGATATTTTATTTTTTGCTCGGTATGCATGTGGGTTCATTGATTTGTTTGATGGGAGAAATTCTGTATCACAAATTTCAAAATGGTAGAATTAAGAATATAATATAAGATTTAGAATAAGTATGTAGAGGCCTCTTTAATCATTAAGTATTTTAATTAAAAAATGCGTAAAACATACATAAAATTTTCTTTTCTTTGTTCAAAAATATTTACTTTTAATATTTTTGAACAAATTTCAATTAAATTATTAATCAGAATTTTAAAATAACTTAAAATATTTTTATAATTAAATAAATTATCACCTGTTTTTATTTAAATTTGATCAATTTATTAATTGATACAATAAGAAAAATAATTGAAAACTTATTAATTATTTTATTTCAAGTAAAAAATATTATTTTCATCAATTAAAAAATTAAGAAATTCGAAAAAAAAAATCAAATAAATTTTAAAAAAATTTAAAATAATTAATAATTATCAAAAACTGATTAATTCTTTTATCTTGAGCAAAAAATATTACAAAATTTGAATTTTAATCATTAAATAAAAAAAAAAAATGGGAAAAAATTCAATTACAATATTAATCAGAATTGTTCCATAACATCAAATTATTTAATAAATTACTCAAAATTAAAATATCTTAGCCAATTAAATTTAAAACTTACAATAAAAATTTTAAATCTAATTTCAATTATGAA
This sequence comes from Phormia regina, assembly GCA_001735545.1. Lineage (NCBI taxonomy): Eukaryota > Metazoa > Arthropoda > Insecta > Diptera > Calliphoridae > Phormia > Phormia regina. The sequence goes on from MINK01033153.1 coordinate 5,550, forward strand.
TCAAACAAATTCAATTAATTCGTTAATTAAAATTAAAACTGTTAAAAAATTTATTGACAGTTGAATGTCAAATTGTGTTTTTATTAATATTTGATTAACTTATTAATTGTTATAATAAGAAAACAATTGAAAGCCGATCAATTGAGTGAAAAAATATTAAAATAAAATAAAAAAAATGAAATAAAAAACAACTTAATTATTGAACGAAATTTTAGAAATGATTTAAAATATTTTTATAACTAAATAATAAATCGAAATTGAAGTATTTTAACAAATTCAATTGAAATTTTACAAAGAAAAATCTGAAATTCAATTTCAATTACGAATAATATTTATTTAATTAATGGAAATTCAACGAATTAATAAAGTACACAGAAAAAAATTATTTTCTAAAAAATGTCAATCAAATTATTAATTAGAATTTTAGAGCCATTTAATATGCCAACATATGTAGATAAACCTGCAGTTAATCTTGTGCTTAACATGCTTTTTATTCTTAAAATTTCGTGAAAAAATCGTTAGTAAAAATGCTGTTGAAAGAAGTCTTACCCTCAGCCAGTCGAAAGATGTTTTTTTTTTGCGTACGAAAAATAACTTAATTTAGAAAGTAATTTTAGAAAAATTTATTAAAAACGGAAAGAAGCAAAATAAATTAAACATTTTTCAAAACAAATACAATTTTTCTTATATAGAAAAAATTTTACGACCTTTTGAATTTTAGTTGATGATATATATGTTTAAATAAGAATATGTTAATCTTTAAGTTAATTCATTACAATTAATCTTAAATATTGAAATTAGAAGATATAGTACAGAATTAGCCCTTGTAAAAAATATGAACCATATCCCATAGACGGACATCTCCCTATAGCGGACAAAATCAGCGTGACGATCGCTGTTCGCCTATGGGAGCTTTCACTGTATTTAAATTATTATTTATTTTTATTTAGATTTGATTAATTTATTAATTGATACAATTAAAAAATTGTTGAAAGCCTATAACCTGTTTAATTTTTAGAAAAAAAAAATTAGAAAATTAAAATTTTCAAAAAAGTAATTAATGAAGTATTTCTCTCTGAACAATCGAATAATAGAATACGTTTTTTCTGTGTACATTTACTTAGCCCGGGTTCACACACAGCAATTTTTCTTGTCTTAATTCTGAGTTAATAGGAGAGAGAGGAGAAGAGAATACTAAACGTTTACATTCTCTTTACCTCTCTCGTCTACAAAGTCAGAATTACGGTAAGAAAAATTAATACCTATTTTTTCTTTTACATATATTTGATTAATTTATTAATTGATACAATTAGCAGAATATTTAAAAGCTAATACATTGTTATATTTTTATTAAAGAAATATTAAAAATATTAATTGCTTAATTAAATAATAAAAAATTGCAATTAAATTATTAATCAGAATTTTGAAATGATTCTAAATAATTTAATAATTAAATAATAAATTAAAATTAAAGTAATCTAACAAATTCCATGGAAATTTTAAAAAACCAAATCTAAAATCTAAATTCAATTTATATTATTTAATTATATTTATATTTAATTATTTATTAAATTGAAATTTAACGTATTAAAAATTTTATATTCAATTATTCAATTTATTACCTAGTTTTATATATTTGATTAACTTAATATTTGATGCAATAAGAAAAATATTTGAAAGCCAATAAAATGTTTTATTTTTAGTGAAAAAATTAAACTTTAATCACTTGAGTAATTGACATAATTAAAAAAGTAATTAGAATAGCTTTTGTCTTTGATCAATTATATAATAAATCATATTTTTATTCTTTGAAATATAATTTTTTTCTTTAAGAATAAACATATGTTTATATAAAGTTTTAAATGCTAAGTATATTATATAGAATAAAAAGTTATTAATGATTAAAGTTTATTAATAAATTATTCATCTATTTTAAGATAAAATATTTTTTTTATGTTTTATTTGCGGCATACTTGAAAATATATTGTTGGACTAAGGTCACTCTAGTAAAACTCTAGAACGAGTTGTACAATTTATCCATCCATCGAAATCAATATTGCTTTGTAGACGCTCAATATTTTCAGAGTTAGAGCCCATTTACATTGGGGAATTCCCTTGAAAAAAATTGCTGTAAGTTTTATGTTTGTTGGCAAGAGTTGTAGAGAAGCAACCGGGGTATAAAAAGTTGCACGTCGTCGCAAAGCTAAAAAGCTTCAGGATTTTTTTCAAATTAATCTATCTATTCGTTCTTGAATTATAGGATACACGTTTATTGGCCGTATTAAGATAGAGATATTACACATACACATGGAAGAAAACAGAAAGCTGCATTGTGATATGAAGATTTTATTCCATCTAGTCCTTATTTTTTGGTATGTGGCAAATAAAAATGCCGACTGTTGTAATAAGTTTTTCTTTGTATGGAGTATACTATTCTACTTGGTCCTATCATTTTCATAACAAGATAGAAAACTTCCAAAAATTGTAAGATAATGCTCTCTTTGTTTAGGGGTATCACTCCCACTGTAGAATTCTGTGTATTAGTAGATAAATAAAATTGTTTATTTGAATTCTTGGGTTTATAGATTTGAATACAATTTCTTTTTAATTTATTTAGCGAAATATTGTAATTTTTTCATATTTAAATTTATATCTTGAGAAATTTTGTGGGTTGAAAAAAAATTTATTTCAATGTTTTACTTATTTATTTGTTTATTTATTTATTTATTTATTTATTTATTTATTTATTTATTTATTTATTTATTTATTTTTTCATGTTTCTAGGTTAAATATTACAGGAAAATCAAAAAGTACCTTAGAAGAACAAAAAAGAGTACAAAGTCCCCTGTTATGGATTCTCATTCAAATAGGACCACATAACCCTAATTTCATGTTTCTATGTTCACAATTTTAGAAAATTCCAAGAGTAATATTCAAATAGCAAAAAAGTACCACAAAGTCCCCTATTAAGAATTCTCATTAACTAAGGACCACATATCTCAAATTTCATGTTTCTATGTTTGCAATTATAGAAATTTCAAAAAGTACAATTAGAAGAACGAAAAAGTACCACAAAGTTCCCTTTGTGAATTCTTTCCAACATCAGACCATGCGTATTTAATTTCATATTTCTAGGTTAAATATTACCGAAAATTCAAAAAAGTACCATTAGAAGAACAAAAAGTACCAAAAAGTCCCTTCTCTTGATTTCTTATTCATAGGACCATATATCTTTAAGTACCACGAATTCCATTCTTGTGAATTCTTCTCCACATAAGACTACATTTACTTAATTTTATGTTTTATGTTTTCCGCTTTTACCCCTTTTTGGTACTTTTTTCACCCATCGATGTATTAAAAAGTTGTATTCCAATAAATTTCAAAAAAAAGTATGCCATATTAAAATCATTCATATGAATATTTCAATAAATGTAAAAAAAAATAATTTATGAAAAAAGTACCGAAAATAGGTACGACTTTTACGCCTTAAACGTTCGAATTTCTAAAAAGTACCGAATTTGTATTTCTTATTTTTTGATAACTTATGAAGATGACATAAAATTGATCTGTATGTTTATTGGTTTCAAAGCTACATATGTTGCCAAAAAGGTGCCAAAATACATTTTTTTCCCTTTTTCTCCCAAAAACGGCTCATTTTCAAAAAAGTAGCAGACACCCGTCCAATTATTTTTTAAATTAATAACTGTTCAACATTTTTTGTATCATTATTAGATTGCGAGTTATAGGGTTACCGATATTTCCCGTTTTTACCCTTAGACAACTATTTTGGAAATCTAGATTTAAATCTAAATTAATTAATTAAATATTTCCTTAAAGTTTTAGTTTAAAACTTTGAACTAAATACTTTCTTCCTCTGACACAAGCACAAGTCAATCAATAGTGCACTGACATTTTGTTAGAACACAAATAAAAAAATTAAGTAAAATAAAAACATAAACGATGTCCTTTAACCTTAACACGCAAATCCCTATGGGATTGTTAACATGATCTACCTGCAGACATGTTAACATGATTTTTGAAAATAACATTATTTACTTGAGGTCAAAGTTAAAAATTTCCTTGTTTAGAATGTAATAAAAGAAAACCTTAACATTCTTTAGTTCTTGGTTAACCTTTTAAATATGAACATCTTTAAGGTATTCCTGTGGCTTCTTTTAATAGTGGCTTTCTGGCGTACAGTCTTAATGTGGGATATGAAATTTTTACTGCGTAATATATTACCTTTAACCAGTCTAATGGGTACCCAGGAAATAAATTGGTTTATATCGGAACAATTGGATACCGAAAGCAGTAAAGATTTACAAGAATTCTTCAATACTATACATCGTAATGCTTTTATAACACAAATGGTTTTGACCAACAATAGTGACATAAGAATATTGAAAACATCCAGTAAACGTAATTATATGGGTCTGGTGCTAACCACAGGACCCTTGGATCCCATTATGAGAGTTCATGATCGTGTATTATTGGGAAGACATTTTTATATGAATTTTGTTATATTGGTGAAACCCGTGATAGACTTTGCTGTGGCTAAGAAAATCTTAAGAGATTTACATCATAATAATTTTCAAAATACATTTTTATATGTCTGCTATACGAATGGTTCTTCAGATTTATGGGGCATTAATCCTTATCCGGAATTTCATATAGAAAAACGTACACACTTCCTAAGGGATTTGAGAACAGCTTTAGGTAAATTTGTATCTGGCGGTATGGATTGTATGGGCTATAAGTTTTATACACCTTTACGTTTGGATTTACCCGGAGTGTTTCGTTACATCAATAAGCAAGATGAAATCGAAAGACAAGGCATTGCTTTTAGAATTTTAAATTTATTCGTGGGCTATATAAATGCCACATTGGAGCCCTATCCTATGGATTATGATGATTTGGGTGGTGTTGTGGTTAATATGAAAGATACCATGGATTTAATACGTTCCAAGGAAATACTAATAACAGCTCATGCTTATGCTTTATTTGATGCTGATGATGAAATTGATAAAAGTTATCCGCTTATGGTGGTAAAATGGTGTTTAATGGTTCCTGTTAAAAATACCATTTCTGTATTTTATTATCCCATTATGCCTTTCGATGAATATGTTTGGTATATTATTATATTCACCTTTTTTGCCTTGGCCACCACCGATGCTTTGTGGACTATATGGGAGAGTCGAAAGAATCCTAAATTATATACCGATGTCAAATGGGAAATACGTGTACGTTTCTTGGATAATCTTTGTTATATGTTTAACATAGCTGCCTCTCGTAATATTAAACGACCAACATATATACGATTTTTTCTCTATAGCACAGTTTTCTTTCAAGCTTTCTTTTTATCTGTCGGCTATACCTCTCTGCTGGGCAGTATTTTAGCTGTTACCCTGTTCAGAGAAGAAATTAATACTTTGGAGGATCTTATAGCTGCCAATATTTCTACCATGATTATTGATTATGAATATGATTTTCTATTATCTGGTAATATGGATTTACCTTATGATTTTCTGAAATTAATCAAACCCGTAAAACCGGGTACATTTAATTATCATCAAACTGCTTTAAATCAATCATTTGCCTATTTTGTTACCGATGAAAGATGGCATTTTTTGGAACTACAACAGAAAAGTCTTAAGCAGGGTCTCTTTAAATTAACCGATATTTGCTTTGGTTCCTTTCATCTGGCCTTTCCCATGGAAACGGATTCGCCTTTATGGCGCAATTTGGAATATTTTATATATCGTGTACATTCATCGGGTATGTTACATCATTATGAGAGTATTTCATTTGAACATGCTGTTCATGCAGGTTATGCTCAACGTTTTACGGAGGATAACGAATATCAGGCTGCAGGCTTAAGTCATGTGTCCATGGTATTCTTAATGCTATTGATTGTAAGTGCTGTGTGTTTTATAATATTTTTAGGTGAATGTCTTCACTATAGATTAAGTAAAGAGGAAAATTTATATTTAAAATTGGACAAAATTTGGTCCAAAATAAATTGGAAATTGAAAAAATAAATGTTGTGTTGTTTTGTTTTTTTATAGGAATGAAAGTGCACAACGTATAATAAATAAATAAATAAATAAATAAATAAATAAATAAATAAATAAATAAATAAATAAATAAATAAATACAGATTTCTACATGTTTTCTCTGAACAAATTACTGGTTCCTAAATAACTTCCCAGAAGTGCTTAATAACTAAAAAATAGCAATTTAAAAATTATAATAAATATAATAAATTTATTTAAAAAATTTGTGATTCCATATCAAAACGAACAAAAGGCAGACATTTTCGGATTTGATATGTCCTATTCCAATGAAATTCGCTAAGGATATTAAGTATTCCAATCATAATTTCAAAAATCGAAAAGCGGTTGTATTTTTTCCAAAAGTAATTTCACTTTATTGCTCATAACTTCTAAAATATACTTTATACAATTCTTATTTTTATTCCATTTAATAGAAAACACATTGACTCTACAGGGACAAGTAAAACTTCGAAAGTTCAAAGGTCAAAATTAATAATATAAAAATTAAAGCTTAATTACTCAACAAACGGTATTTTAAAAATCTTAAACATATATCTTCTATATATATAAAAGAGTAACGTTAATGACTGACTGATTCATCATCCAACAGCCCAGACGGCTGAAGCTAGAGAGACGAAATTTGGAACGTGGGTAGATCTCCCTCCATATATAAAAACCGGAAAAATCGGTAACCTTATAACTCGCAATCTAATAATGATACAAAAAAAGTTAAACAGTTATCGTTATTCATTTAAAAAATAATTGGACAGGTGTCTGGTACTTTTTTGAAAATCAGCCGTTTTAGGGAGAAAAAGGGGAAAAACTGTATTTTGGTACTTTTTTGGCACCATATGTATCTTTGAAACCAATGAACATATAGATAAAATTTATATGGTATTCATAGCTTATCAAAAAATGAGAAATAAAAATTCGGTACTTTTTAGAAATTTAAACCTTTAAGGGGTAAAAATTGTACCTATTTTTGGTACTTTTTTCATAAAACTTTTTT
>MINK01033171.1:0-13021 GCA_001735545.1 Phormia regina
TATATGTGCTAAAATTTCTTTTCTGTGATATCATAAATGAATTTTTGCGATTATAAAAAAATACATACCCGAGATGAACCATTTTGGAGGGCAACCCACTTCCCTTCTGACCTGCTAGGGCTTTGTACTCCTCCAAATTAAATCGCAAGCACCTCAGCTCTGATCATGTAAAATTTTATTAATATACTTCTAACGGTTCTTTAGTTACTGAATTATTTCCAAAAAAAGCGTTTCTAAACAGTGTGGGACGTCTTTAGAATTATTTACAAGGATCTATTTTCTGGATCCTTGTATGAAATTCTTTGGTAAAAATTGTGGAAATTACATACTGAAATTAACTACATATATAGAAATGGCTTCTGTGCTGAAAGGTATAATTATCAGGAGACATATTAATTTTAAAGAATCATTCTAAGCTAAAACTAATCATTCCATTAATCCATTTCAATGACTCATGATATGATAGGCTTGTTGTTGTCATAGGTACAGGGAAATACAATAAAAATGCAATAGAAATATATAACTTGACCATTATCTAAGAAAAGTATATAAATACAAGTATTAATTTTAATATAAAGATTATTTAATAATATAGAAGAGATTAATAAACATATAAGATTAATTTAATTAAACAAATAAATTAAAATGAAACAAAAATTGTTTTATAAAAAGGTATTTTTGTAATCAATTAATTATTTACATTAAACTCAAACAATTTTTAATAATTTTAATTTTTTTTCATTTTATTTTTTTTTTATTTTTCTTAATTTTAATTCAATTTAAAAATAATTTATTTAATTTTTGTTTTCTTTTTTTTTTAATTTTTCCAGCTCGTCTTAAAGAAAACTTGTGAATGGTGGTTTTATAAAAATAAATGCAGCAACATGTCGACACATTGGAAACAAAATGCATTTTTAATACTCGCCACCTGCATTTTAATATTTTTGGGTTTAATTATATTTTTCTGTCTGCCCGTAAATGATTCACTAACGACAACAAAGACGACAACAACGTCAACGGTATTAAAATCCAATCTAAGGCCCCAAAATAATTGGACAACAATAACAACAACAATATCGACACAATCAACGAGTAATAATAGAAATAACGATGACGATCATGATTATGTTGAAAATAATGATGATCGTTTATTTGACATTACCGAAATAACTACATATACAAATCATACATTTGAGGGGGACGATGATTGGATTATAGAAGATGGTAAGTTTTTTTTCTTTAAAAAAAAATTATACTTTTATGCTACTTTTTATGCTTTAGTAGTAAATTTGAATGTAAATTAAAATTTATATATTACCACCTTATTTTTTCTCCAGATGATATTAAAAATGATATTGACGATATTAATAATAGTATACCAGAAGAATTAACCAGTGATTTTGTTACACCGATTAAAGTTCATAATTTTAGTTTAAATGCCGATGATTTATTATATGAATCAAAAAGAAATTTAAATACTCCTAATAATAACAATAATGGTAAGTAAATTTCAAAAAATATATCATCACATTTAAGTCGGGGTTCACACACACAGTCATTTTTCTTGTCGCAATTCTGAGTTCATAGCAGAGATAGAGAGAGAGGAGAAGGAATTAGTAAACTTATACATTCTCTTTGCTTCTCTCGCCTAAGATAACAGAATTGCGACAAGAAAATTTGGTAAGTGTGAACGACGTATAATATGTTTTTCTTTGATAACAAAATTGCGGCAAGAAAAATTGCTGTGTGTGAACCCCGTTTAATATATTTTGCTTTAAAAATGTTCTTACTTTTAATTTAATTAAATAAATAAATTAATTAATTATTTAATTTTCTTTTAAAATCATTTTCTTTTAGATTATTTTTCCGCATTTAGTGTGACGGGGACATTTCGTAGTAAATCTAGTCAAATCTGGGATCCTCATCCTGAATATATAATGAATGCATTTGGACATCAATTGCATTTAGTTTTACATCAAGATACCTCATTTATACCACCAAAAACATTTAGGGTAAGTTTAACAAAAAAATTAATAAAATAATTTTTTTAATATTATTATAAAATAATAAATTGTTTAAAAAACGAAAAAAAAAATTATTTGAAAATTTATTCGAATATTTTAATCGAAAAATTATTCGAATAAAAATATTAATTACTGAAATTTTGAACTGAAATTTACTCAAAACATTTTAAACAAAATAATAAATTATTCGAATATAAATATTAAATTTTGGTAAATAAATATAATCGAATAATATTAGTCGAATAAAATATTTTTATAACTTTTTTATAACTTAATTTAACTGTAAGGGTTATATACAATTATTTAACATTATATACAAAGAAACAAAATTTGCAAAATTAATCGAATATTCTAATCGAAAAATTATTCGAATAAAAAATCTCAATTAGTAAAATTTGAACTGACATTTACTTGAAACAATTAGTACCAACTAATAAATTATTAAATATATTATTCAAATAAAAATATTAAATTTTAGTCAATAAATATAAAAATGAATCGAATAAAATATTTAACTTTTATTTAATTTAATAAAAAAATAAATAAATACACTATTAATGGATTAAGGTTATATACATTTATTTAACTTGATATACAAAAAAACAAATTTGAAAAATTATTCGAATATTTTAATCGAATAATTATTCGAATAAGAATCTCAAATAGAAAAACTTTAACTGAAATTTACTCAAAAATATTTAATACATAATAAAAATTAATTAATAGAGAAATAATTTGGGCCAAAATATTTATTTCTGATTAAAAAATCTTTCAATTATTCGAATAAAATATTAGTATTATTTAAATTAAACTATAAAATAATTTTTCGATTAAAAATCTCAATAAGCAAAATTTTAACTGAAATTTTCAGAAAACAAATAATAAGAAATAAATTATTCGAGGAATTGTATATCAAATTTTAATAAAAACACAAATTATTCGAATAAAATGTTTGCATAACTTTAATTTAGTTAAAAATAATTAAATTCACGATTAATGATTTAAGGTTATACACATTTATTTAACTTGATATACAAAAAAGAAAAAAAAAAACAAATTTGAAAAATTATTCGAATATTTTATTCGAATAATTATTCGAATAAAAATCTCTATTAGTAAAATTTGAACTGAAATTTTCTCAAAACAATAAATATAAAAAAAATAAATTATTCAAGAAATTATACGAATAAAAATATTAAATTTTAATAAAAACATATATAAACTATTCAAATAAAATATCGGTGTAACTTTATTTTAACGGTAAAATAATTAAATGAGCGATAAATTAATGAACGTTAAATAAAATTATTTAACTTAAAAAATATTTAAAAATTATTCGAATATTTTATTCGATTTAAAAACCTTAATTATTAAAATATCATTTTAAATTTAATCAAATTTATTAATAAAATAGGACCTGAAATATAAAAATATTTATATAAAATAACAATAAATTGATAACAACTTCAACATATTGATTTTTAAAAATTAAATAAAAAAATTATTCGAATAAAATAATTTAATGCTTGCTTTATTAATAAACATTATCTTCAATTGCTTAAGAACAAAAACAAAAAATATACACAAATTTAAAAAATTATTCGAATGTTCTAATCGAAAAATTATTCGAATGTTCTAATCGAAAAATTATTCGAATGAAAAAACTTAATTGTTGAAATTTTATCTGGAATTTACTAAAAGTTATTAATACCATTTGATCTAAAATTTCAATTATTTTTTTAAACAGTTTTAATCGAAAAATTATTAGTTAAAAAGCTTCGAATAATTATACGTTTTTTTAATTTTTACATAAAATTACTCCCATTAAAATATTTATTATTTTTCATTTAAAAAAAAGAAAGATAACAAGTTTTTCAAGTCAAAAAAGAAAAATTATCTTAATAAAACAAAACATAATTGAAACAAATTAATCGATTAATTAATTGGAATATAAATTGTCGAATAAAATTAATAATAATTGGTTGATTTTATTATAAATATACCATATTAAATTATCAAAATTAATTAATGCATATAAAAACTAGTCAATAAAATATTCGAATAATTATTCGATTAAAATTTTGTTCAAACTAATTCAAATAATATGATACTGTCTGAAGTAGAAATATTTAAATTTGTTATTTAAAAAATATTTACAATAAAAAAAATTTACTTGAAGTATTATAATATTTATTCGATTCAAAATATTTACAAATTTTAGATAATAAAAAAAAGTCGAAAAATTTTTGAAATTAAAAAAGTAAATTAATGAAATAATTTTTCGAAAAATTAATAGAATAAATTTATTTTATTCGGATAAAACTAACAGAATAATTATTCGAATAAAATAACCGAATAATTATTCGAATAAAATAACCGAATAATTATTCGAATAATTTTTCCTTAATTTTTAATCAGTTTAAAAAAAAAACTAAATAAATTTAATATAAAAATAGTAATGACATTTTTCGAATAATTAAATCCAATTAATATTTCCATTTTAATGATTAAATTAATGATTAAACAAAAGACAAAAAATATTATAAATATTAAAAACTGAATAAATTGTTTAATAATTATTATTTTCTTTTTAATTTTTTTTTTTATAAAAAATTCACAAAAAGGTCATTAACATTTTAAATAATCATACCGAAGAAGAAGAACCTGTAGAAGGACACTACTTAGGTTGTTACTACAAAGGTTTCGTCAAAGGTGATGATCAATCAGCAGTGGCCGTTTCATTATGTCATGGCATGGTAAGTTATCCAAATCTTACAAAAATAAATTAAATATATGAAATAAATAGTTTTCTTAATTAATCACTACTAATTAAAAGCAAAAAAAACACTCCCCTTATTTGGCAAAAACAACTTATTTCATAAATATTTATATTTAATAATTTATTAAACTACACATAATTTATCTTTTGCAAAATTTATTTTTATAATTTATTAATTCAATATTTTTCATACCCTTTTTCTTTTCTCTCTCTCTCTCTTCCTCTCACTTGAAAAAAAAATTCTTATTATTTATAGACAGGTTACATTAAAACAAGTTTCGGTTCTCTACTCATACAACCGGTCAATAATCAAACATACGATTCATATAATGCCTCTACAACAACATCAGAAATTTTACATAAAGTATGGCGACACTCAAGACGCAATGCCAGACATGCTGTCTCCGCTCTTGAACTCGATTTGGAAGAAATCGAACAAAGTCTCTTGCCCAAATTACATCGTAGGAAACGTGATTATGATCATAATCTATTTACCATTGAACTCTTGGTCGCTGTCGATCGTACAATGAAAGAATTTCATAAAGACGATTTGACATCGTACATTCTAACATTAATATCGATTGTATCGAATATATTTGCCGATGCCAGTATTGGTAATTCCATTTATATTTCGGTTGCCAACATTTTGGTTTTAAATGAATTTAAACGTCCACGTAGAAGAGGCGGTCAAGCGACAGCATCGCAGACATTAAAAGAATTTTGTTTACATGTGGAAAAGCGTGGTTATCATTATGATACGGCAATGTTAATAACAAGGTAAGTTAGTGTGTATGTATGTGTGTGAGTGAGTGTGTGTGGCAATGAATTTGGGAAGGGTAGGATAGGGGCAATAACAAAAATAATAAAGGTTGATATTGTCAATGCAAATTGATAGTACACTTGCATATGCATTTAAGTAAATAAGTTGGCATTAAATATTGACATGGTTTACCTTCAGCAGATAGATTTATGAAATATGAAAAATTAAGAAAAGATAGATAAACAAAAAACAACTGCATGTAGATACTACTTATGAATATGGCCTAAAAACTAAATTTAAATAATTGAAAACACAAATAATATTTTAATGATAATTTTATTTAAATCACTTGAATGTTTGGAAAAATAAATGAAAATTTATTTAATGATTCGAATACAAACTTATTAATTAATGGATTTATAATAATTTATAATAATTATTCGAATAAAATAACCGAATACTTATTCGAATAAAATAACCGAATAATTATTCGAATAAAATAACCGAATAATTATTCGAATAATTTTTCCTTAATTGTTAATCAGTTAAAAAAAAACTAAATAAATTTAATATAAAAATAGTAATGACATTATTCGAATAATTAAATCCAATTAATATTTAAATTTTAATTAATTAATTTAAATTAATGATTAAACAAAAGACAAAAAATATTATAAATATTAAAAACTGAATAATTTTCTAATAATTATTATTTTCTTTTTAATTTTCTTTAAATTTTTCAAAATTAAAAAACATCTCATATAATTGGTTGTATTTTGGCAAACGAAAACACCAAAATTAATCGAATATATAAAATTAAAGTTTAACTTAATTAATCGAATAAAATGTTTATACTTTTAAAAAATGTTATTTGTTATATAACTGCAAAAAAAAAATAGCAAAAATTTATTCTATCAAAAAATAATAGAATAATTTAAAAGAAAATTGTGATAAGAATAAATTATTCGCTTCGCAACACAAACAAAAAAAAATAACATTAAATTATTATAAAAAATATTAAAATAAAATCAAAATTTTATTCGGATAATTGAATCGATAATATAAATACTCGATTAATAACAATTCGATCAAATATAAAAATTAAAAAGAATCTCAATAGTTATACAAATAAATAAATGAAATGAATAAAAATTTATTCGAGTAAATAATATTTACTCGAATAAATATTTCATAATATTAAATTTCGAATGAAATGAATTTATCATAACAAATTAATTAATATGTTTAAATAAATAAAATATAGAAAAATATTAAAAAAATACCTTTATAAAATAATAAAAATATAATTATTCGAATAAATAAAAATGTCATCATCAACAAATTATAAAATAAATTGTTCAATCGGTTAGCAGCTGAACAATTCGAAGAAATATTCAAACTATGAATTAAAGTTTAAATAATTTTTAAATTTTATTAACAAATGTACTTACTTAACACAAAAGTACAATTCAAAATATTATTCGAATAATTATATAACTTAAAATTGCAAAAATTTCATTAAATCGAATAATAATTTTAATTTATTCCTAAAAAATCTTTAAAAAAATTCAAAAAATAATTTTGATTAATTAATAAAATAATTAATCGAATAAAATAATCGATTAAATATTTGTAAAAAAGTATAATCTTTTAAGTCCATTAATTTAATTTACTCTAAAATTTTGACTAAAAAAGGATTTAATTCAAGCAAAAACTAATCGAATAAAAATTAATTCTGAGATAATCTATTCGATTACTTTATTTAAAGTTAATAAAATAACCTTCAAAATTAAGCAAAAAATAATCGGAATAAATTAATTATTTGAAGACTATATAATAATTAATATGCTGGAAATTAATCGAGTAATTGAAAGCTATATTTATTCGAATAAATTTTTGAAATAAATGATTAAATAATTAAATAAAAATTAATTGATTGAAATAATTGATTAAATTAAAAACGAATAAATTAAATATTTATATTAAAGAAGAAAATAAGAATTCGAGTAATAATTTAGATTAATAAATTTCATAATTAATCGAATAAAATAATCGACTAAATATTTGAATAACATACAATTTTCTATGTCTTCCAATTTAATAGTTTTTAAATTATAGAAAAATCTATAAAAATGTAGAAAAATTAATACGAATATTTGAACGAATAAATTCAATGAATTTAATTTAATTCATATAATATCTACTAATTTCTTTAATTTTCTTTAATTTCAGAGATCAAATTTGTCGCAAAGAACGTGAAACCAAATGTGATACCTTAGGTTTAGCCGAATTGGGAACAGTATGTAAGCGAAAATCCTGTTCCATAGTGCAAGATAATGGTTTACCGGCAGCCTTTACTATAGCTCATGAATTGGGTCATATGTATGTATTTAGTGAAAAAGAAAAAAAAAAAACATATAATCAAATTATTTTTAATTTTTATTTAAATTTTCTATTCAATTTCTCCAGCTTAAATATGCCTCATGATGACGATGATCGTTGTAAAGCCTACAATAAACCGGGTGTGAAGAGAAAACTTCACATTATGAACAGTGTAATGGGTGATGATATACATCCCTGGTCTTGGTCAGATTGTTCGCGTCATTATGTTTCTGAATTTTTAGAGTAAGTTTTATTAATTTTGTTTTTTTCACAGAATATTACATAGAAAAATTTTTAATTAAAATATTAATCGACAATTTTAAATTAATCAAATATTTTTAAAGACAATTACTCAAATTATCAATTACTTTTATATATGTTGTTGATTAATTTATTAATTGAAAACCTAAGAAAGCCCATCAATTTATTTATTTATTTATTTGTAAATTAATTAATTAATTTATTTATTTATTTTTTATTTATTTATTTATTTATTTATTTATTTATTTATTTATTTATTTATTTAAATAATTCTGCAACTGATTTTTTTTCAATTCATTACCATTTGATTTGGAGGTATACGCTTGCAGTTTACGAAGGTAGGGTGCAAATTTTTTTACGAAGGTAGGGACCAATTTTTTTTTAATAAATCATTGTTTGGTTTAAAATAAAATTCTATTAAAATAATTCTTTGTTTTTAATATTTAGTTTTATTGATTATAGATAATTTAAAAACTAATATAAAAACAAAAACAATTTCATTCATTTTGACAATTTAAAAAAAAATGTTTATAGAAATTGAGAAACAAAACATTTGAAGGCTTTTAGAGGTAAGTTTACAGATTTTGGTAATTAATATACATATAAGAACTAATATTTATATGCATATGTATCTCCTAGATCAGGGGTTCTCACAAGATCTTGCTTCGCGACCCCTTTTTGACATTGCAATGTAATCGCGGCCCACAAGAACAAATTCAGATGTCATGTAAAGATTAAATAATTGACAATATATTTTAAAAATCTTCTATATTATTTTTGTTCCATGAGATCGTTTTGGATAAAGCATATCTTATATCATTCTTTACCTCCACAATAATACATTATTTGTTTTAGTAGAATGAAAATAATTCCACCTAAAAATTTATGATGATGAAAACAGTTTAAGCAGCCAAGAAGCTAATAAAATTTCGCTATATTTGAACTTTTGGTTTAAAATTAAATGGAACCCATGGCGTTTTTTATAAATGTTTTAAAAGGGCATTGAAAGTTATTGAAGCCATTGCACAATGGGCAGAATAGAAATTGTTTGGAAATATCTGTAACTTATAATCGGCTTTTTGAGATTTGGGTAGAATTTTTTATAGGCGTAGCAGAGCTGTGTACAATATGTTGTTAAACCTTTTCAATCAAAGTATATGGGACTTTAAAAAAAATTAGATTTTATAGTCGAAAATGTGAACATATAATTTTAAAAGAAGTAGATCAGCTTTTACGGCATTTGGGTGTTACTTCTTTTTTGGTTTAAGAACTAAAAATAACAGTTATTTTCCTTCTCTGGTATAAATATGTCTTCCCACTTTTAAATAGATTCAGGCTTTAATTTGAATTATTATTTAAAATTTCAACATAATATTTCTATTAAAAAATTGTATGTTTATAAATATTTTCCAATATATCTTCGCAACCCCTCATGAATGTCCTTACGGACCTCTTGTGGGTCGCGGATCCCCATTTGAGAACCGTTGTCCTAGATGATCGATGCAACGATGTACGGTCGTATGGCAATTTATATTTCAACTTGTTTCATACAGAAACTATTTTAAAAAATATCAAAGATTTTTCATGACTTTGAAATCTGCATTTAAATTGATCTAAGCACTTGTATCTAATATTTTTAGGGTGTCCTTTCCGATCTAGGACAGCTTTAAGGAGAGATTTCATTGATTCTAGCAATACTTTTGTGTAATTAGAACTAATTTTGCCCCATTCCTCTAGCAATGCACGTTTCAGATCTGAAGCATTAGAAATATGGTGATTTTTCTATTACGTTAAAGTTCTGAGCAGGTGTCTGTACAACATGTGGACAGTTCCAGATTTGTTTGAGATTATTATATTGGTAAAACCTAAATGAATCCCTAATGCCAACATTCTACGCCCTTTGTAGTAGATTTTCTTTAAGAAGAACAAGGTACAAATATTTTCCACGTTTCCTAAAATTATTTTTATTTATATAAATTTTTGGCAAAAATTACTGTGACCTACTGTATATTAGCCCATATTATTTTATTTTATGTGACAGATATTATTTTAATAAAGACAAACAATTAAACAAAGAATTTATAAAATTTCTTTTGTTTTACAATAAAATTACTTGTTTGGTTATCTTTTCAAATCAAAATAATATTTTTTTAAAATTCTAAAAATTTAATTGTTTGAAATTCTTTGAAATTCTTATAGAAATATATATTTTTTCAATAAACAATTTACGAATTAGAGTTATTGTTTTTAAGAATTTAGTAAAAGGTCCTCTTTCAGTAAATAAAATTATTGACTTTAAGAATTATTGAATTTGAAATTTAGTTTTTTCTGTGTACTCATGTGATTACATTGAAATGTATGGAAGAGTTGTATAAAAGGACCTAATAATCCTAAAAAAATCATTCTGCATTCACCCTGTAATAATATGATATAAACTATTGGATGTTTAACTTGACTTTTGTCAGTTTTAAAATTAAGTTCGTTTCAAATATTTTTCCCTTGACAAGATGAAGAAGAAACGAACACTTTATTAATTAAAATTATCTCTTATGGCTGGAAAGGTTCTTATTTACGCTTGAATTTTTTTGATTGTGTCCTTGACTTTTTTGTCGGGAATAACTCCTGTGGCTTATAAAAAAAAATAATGTATATATGTTGCAAAAAAAAATGTTTGATTAGATTTTTCAAAACTAAATATATTGAAATCAATTTGGTATTAAATTACTTTCCATTCCGGCCAAAAATTGATGCAGAACTTTTTAAAAGGACTTTTTTTAATTACCCAAAAAGCATATTAGCATACTACTTTCACTATTATTCCTTATGAGTTATATAAAATATATATCAATCTTTTATTCTTGGCAAAATTATTTAAAAACCTTTACGAATGCAATTTTGACAAAATTTTCAAGAAGAAATATTATTAAAGGTTTATTAATAAAATTGAAACTTTTTTTAAATTTCTCACATTTTTGCTCAGTGCTAAATGTAGAGTGCAAAT
This sequence comes from Phormia regina, assembly GCA_001735545.1. NCBI lineage: Eukaryota > Metazoa > Arthropoda > Insecta > Diptera > Calliphoridae > Phormia > Phormia regina. The sequence continues at coordinate 11,208 of MINK01033171.1, forward strand.
ATAAATCTATTAAAAATTAATTTTTCAAACACTTATAAAGGTCTTAGCTTTTGAATTATGTAAAAGAACTAATTTTTATTGAACAAACTTTGAGAAAATAAGTAAAAGTTTTTTTTTTTTATTAAAAAATTACCTGAATATTAAAAGTATTTTAAAGATCATATTATCTAAAACACTATATATATAATTTTATTTGCAATAAAAATATAACTTTGTTTACAAAATTAATTTATTTTCTTATTTTATAATTTTCTTTAGCACATTAACTTTTACCACACACTGTTGCGTATACTTAATATTAATCACTTTTTTCCTTCAAATAATCACTAAATATTATATTATTTTTGCAACTTGCATTCACCTCTATTGGATATTTAAATAAACAACTTGTTTCTTTGATCATATAAATAAATATAAAATTTTATCAATTTATTTTACATAAAACCATTCAAAAATATTTAATAGGCTTTTAAAAAGACTTTATTTCATTTTATTTTATAATTTTGTTTTTTTTTTTAACTTTAATTTATTTTATGCCTTTTTGCAAATTCTCGTTTTCTGTTGGTTGATAATTAATTTTGTTGATAATTGACACAATTTATATAGAAATATGTTTAAATCAAATAAATAACGAAAGAACGACGACTGCATGACTGCCAAAAATAAAATTGATTAATTTAAATTTAAATTTAATTTTTTTTTTTAGTTAAAAAAAAACCAAAAAGCCAAGCAATCGATCGTTGTTGCTACAAACGATTGGAAAAAAATTGAACCGTCTTGTGAAAAATTCTTAAAGAAACTGAAATCAAAACCAACGAAAAAAAATTGATTGTGGTCATGGTGATTGAGATGGTGATGGATGGTGGTGGTCATTAAACTTTAAGGAAGACTTAATGAATTATTAATTTATTATGCCAAAAAAATAAAATAAAAGTGACAAAATAAAAAGTAACATAAAATACTTAATGTTATTAAAATAAACAATAAAATGCTAAAATGGTTTGTAATATTTTGTATTTTAAATCAAATACCTGCAAATAGGTATTGGTTTTAATTTAATTATTTTTTTAGTAAATTTAATTAAAAATAATAAAATTGTATAAAATTAATAAGAGGCGCCTTATTTCCCATAAAATTTGACACACCTTGTCAAATAAAAAAATATTAATTTTTTGTTTGTTTTTACAACATAAATGGTTGTCATATTAAAATCAATAAAATAATAATAAAAATTTGTTTGCATAAATATTTATTTAACTTTGCAATTGAATTTTAATTTAATACATTTTATTTATGTATTTTAAACAACAGCAACTACAACAAAAACAACAACAATAAAGTAACAATATGCCATAAAATTATTAACAATATTTTGATGGCTTGTCAAAGTGTGTGCTGGGAATAATAATTAGTTTTTTGTTTATTATTTAATAACCCAGCAAAAAAATATATATAATAATTTATAATAAAAACAGGTGTTGGTATATAAAAAAATTAAAAAATATTTTAAAAATATTATAGATTTTTTAAAATAACGAAAATTTTTTTGGAAAAATCTTAATATTAATAAAAACTTTTTAAGATTTCTTCAATCTGCTACAAACATTTCCAATTTCCATTTATTAAACAAAGGAAATTGAACTAGCGGAATATTAATTTTCTTTAAAAAACACTTTAAAAAATTTTATTAAAAAAAAAAAAAAAACTAAATGCTTGATTATTAATTTTAAGTAAAAAAAGTAAAATTCCAAAATATTTTTAAAAATATCCAAAAAGTAGATTTTAGTTTTTTAAATGGGAATTAATTTTTTTTT
>MINK01033336.1:0-14414 GCA_001735545.1 Phormia regina
AGAAAATCTACGAAAAAAGATTATACGTAAATATTTTCTTGTAATTTGCTTTTTTTCTTAATCATTTCAATTTAACAAAAAAAAAAAAAAAAAGGAAATTATGAGGTTTTTTGGTGTATGATACTCTCTATTACGGCTAAATTTCATTTCATTTATTTTACTTTTATTCTCGTATTGTATTAATTATTTTATACTTATTTACTTTTTAATTTATAATATATATATATTTTTTACTTTTTTGTTGTATTTTTTCTATATTCATATTTCATATCGTTAATATTTACTTTTAGTATCGTATAATTACTATTTTACTTTTAATATTTTATTTATTTTTAAATTATTTTATATTTGTTTTAAATTTACACATGACAATTTATTTATTTATTTTTTTTTTTTTTGGAATTTGTCATTTCACGTTTAATTAACGAGTTTTTATATTTTATTATTATTATTATTATTTTCATTTACAACTAACGCCAAAACTATTAATTTAATTTATATTAAATTACAATATTTTTTGTTTGTTTGTATTTTACAAAGTGGATATATCCAACAGTCCTGGTGCATCGTGCGGATGATGGTGGTGGTGATGATGATGGGGAGGAGGAAGTGAGGAATAGGAGAAATGATGGGAATGTGGATGGTGGTGATGATGTTGCAGTAGTGATAAAGTATCATTACCACAAGCATCAACCGTACTAAAACCGGCGGCTGAACCAACACTACCAATTGTATCCACACAACCGGCCGTTAGACGACCCATAATGGCAGCTGAAGTTACAACCGTGGTACTGCCACAGGGATCTAAAGTGCCGCCAACTTGTGATTGATACGTGGATAGCTGAGTGTTGTGGTTACTGTGGTGTAGCGCTGGTGAATGTGATGGTAAGGAATGAGCCGATGACCGACTGCCCCCACCGGAAGAGCCCGAAGCCGTTGGACTGGAACGTCCATTATGGGGATTAATTGTAAAGCTCTGCATGACCAGCGTACCATTTGGACGTCCTTCGCCGTTTGTTACATTTTCTGTTGCAGAAATACCTGAGTTTAACTGATGATGCTGATGCAAATGATTGGACAACAAATCGGACTGCTGTAAACGATGTGGCACAATTAACGGCGACGTGGCATTGTTGATGTTGGGATTATCCGTTTCTACCAAATGCATTTGTTCGTCTTGCTGTTGCCGTAGGCTGGTGTTGTTCTGATGGTGGCTGGTTTGGGCAGTCGGGGCAGGAATTGTTGTTAGGGATAGCCCACTACAGGGGTTAACTTCCGCGCTTGCAGAAACTGTTGGCAGCGTAGAATGTCCTCCGTATGCACTTGCCATTTCTCACATATGGGCCAAAGGAGCCATGGAACGCATCGATTGCTGATGATGCTGGTGCGCCTGATGTTGTTGCAAGTCTGGCGAACTGTTTTGATAGTGCATTAAATTGCGCTGGTGATGTTCAGCGGCGGCTGCTGCAGCAGCTGCGGAAGCTTGCATACCATCGGGCAGGTGATACATATTCATAAGGTGGTTGAGTTCTGAAGACGGCTGCTGTGCACTCACATATTCCCGTTTCATTATGTGATTATTGTTGGTAATAACGGCGGCGGAGGCGGAATTTTGTTGAGCGGAAGTGGCGCCCGCACTGTGCAGGGGACTGGGGGAGACGGGTTCTGATTTTACACTTGAATCGCTGGGACTGTGGCTTTGGCAGGAGACTTGAGAACCAGGTTGGCCGGAAAGACCATACGGTGAACCGGGTTGTGGTTGAGCACTGCCACCTCCATACGGTGAACCCGGTTGTTGTATGTTGCCGTAGGGTGAGGTCTGACCGCCGGACACTGTGCCATACATACCATAACCACTACCAGCGGCATTCATATAGTTGAGGGATCCAGCAGCAGCGGCTGCTTGATGCATTTGTCCCATATCGTAACGGTGATAGTTGCCCATGTATGCTCCATGTTGACTTTGATAAGCAGCTGCTGAGGGATCGTGCATTATGTAACCATTGGGCATATATCCATTTGGAGCACTCATGGGATACATATCACGATTCACACTTGAGGCCTGTTGGGCCGCCGATGAGATCGAATTGGCTGAACTGGTTCTAGCTGTAGGTGTGCTGGGCTCTGAGGATTGTAATAGGCCTCCCACTCCTAGAGGATATTTCTCCTTGGTTTTGGTGAGAGTTTTTGTCTTGCGACGTGGACGATATTTGTAGTCAGGGTGTTCTTTCATGTGTACGGCACGTAAACGTTTAGCTTCATCGATGAAAGGACGTTTTTCAGCTTCCGATAAATCCTTCCATTGAGCTCCTAAACGTTTGGAAATCTCACTGTTATGCATTTTGGGATTATCTGAGGCCATTTTACGACGCTGGCCACGGGACCATACCATAAAAGCATTCATTGGTCTTTTAACACGTTCGGCTGCACTCTGGGCATTTTTATTAACAGCGGAAGAGTTGTTATTGTTAACATTACCTCCACCCGAACTACCGCTAGAACTAAGAGGAGTACTTTGACCTCCCATACCACCTGAATGATGATGTGAGCCATGATGATGACTTTGTCCAGGTGATGTCATATGATGACTACCAATGCTGGTGTGTGAGCTCTGGGTGGGACTCAAGTCGCTGGAGCTGTGCAAAGGAGAATTATGTTGTTGTACTGCATTGCCATTCAAGGTATTGGCCATGCTGTTTTGTAGCGAACTTAAGGCACTGGAGGTGCCATTGCCGGCGGCTGAACTTTGGCTAGCCAAATGTGAAGTCATATGATGTTGGTGGTGGTGCGACAAATGTGATTGTGTCAGGTGAGACTGGCCCAAATTCATGAGTGGACCCAAAGCACTATAAGGTGAAGCGGCATGACCATGTAAAGCCGCCGAAGCATGATGTGGTGGCATGGTGGCATGTAGTATGCCACCTTTCATATCTGATTCCATAGTAAGCATAATGATATTAGACGTTAATAAATTTGACTTTAAATTTAAATATTTTTTGGCACTTTAAAGGTCTGCTTGTAGAAAAGTTTGAATTTTTTCAGTTTTCTTTTAGATAATATTCAGCACTTGTTTTTTTTTCGTATTTGTTTATGTTTTTAAATATTTGTTTTTATTTTTATTTTGTTTATTTGTTATTTAGATAATGAGTTTTATTTTATTTTTTTTTAATACAAGTTTTCTTTGGACATACTGGAAACCATTATTTTTTTGTTTTATTTTTTCAATCAAAATTTGTTTTCAAATTTAACAATTTGTTTCTTTTTTATTCTTTAAATATTTTGCACAATTGTTTTGTTATTTAATTTAAACACTTTTTGCTTTTGTATTTTATTTTTATTTATTTCGTTTTTTTTTTTTTTTTTGTTTTTGTCAATAATATTTGAATAGGTTTTATTTGTTTTTATGAGTTAAAATAAATTGTTTGATTGCGCGTTAAAAGAAAAACAAACAAAAAAATTAAACTATTGTAAAATTATTTTCTTTTTTTTTTTTTGTATCTTTAAATTTTCTTTTCATTTATTACACAATTGAATTGATATAGATTTTTTTTTTTGAAATTATTTGTATTTATTGTTTATAACATTTGCGACGCGCTGTATACGACATGAATCGCCGAATTACAAAACACAAATGATCTTTTCATAAACGTGATTTCCCGTAAATCCCATGAAGGAAAACTTCATAGACGAAAGCTGGTGCACTCACTCACATACAACCAAACACAGCAAGAAGTAAGTAGCATGAATCAACGGCAGCAGCAGCAGCAAACATACATACATTAGCAGCGATACGCAACTAGAACCTTTTTGGTATGACTGACTGATTGACTGGATGGCTGGCTGGCTGTACGACTATAAGCGACGTTGGTTTGGATCTATTTTTATGCGTGCGTAAGCTGTGTGTGTGCGTACGTGTGTTGGGAGAAAGAGAGTGAGTGAGATGATTTAGTTACGTTCGATAGGGATGAAATACCGTCAAACCGATTTTAAGTTGCGTCGTCAATTTGACATTTCGACTAAACGACCGACCGTTATCGCATAACAACACGTGTATGTGTAAGAAATATATTACACAAAATTATTCTTTTGGCTTTAAAGTTTACACTAATTTTCTTAAATTCTCTTCTTCTTCGACGAGAAAAAAAATTCACAAAATTCGTTTAGCGACGCGCAAAATACCTCCACACTGCACTAGATTGAGCACCTTTCTGTTAATAGTCACTAAGCTTGAAACCTGTTTGAGGTGCTTGAGCGCAGAGTGAGTAGCGAGCATAAAACACACACTCACTCAGCAGCAACATGTACACACACTTCGTTGAAATCGTCTTCCCGAGTAGGTTTGAGTGTGTGGTTCGTTTCAACGTTATAAATAACAACTGTATGTACAAATAAGTAAGAAAGAGTCGGCTATAGATGCATTTATATATATTTTGTTTGTACTCTTTTTTGTGTACACACAGGCTAGAGTAGTGTGTGTTCGTGTTGTGTGTGTGAGTTGTAGTTGGCCCTGGTTGTATGTTGTTAGCTTGGGAAATAAATCATTTCTTGTTTATGTTTGTACAAATGTGGGTTGGATTTTGCGCAGCTCGTTTCTCTAGTTTGATACTTGGCCACAACCAATCATCTTCAAGTTTAAGTGAAATAACCTAATGTTTGATGATAGTCTATCTCTTTTTAACTCATACACTTGGAGTCCCTATGTAATAGGTACAGTAAATTATTATTTATGTTGTAATGAGAAGAGAGAGGCAAGTGTATTTTTAAAATCGATGCCTTTTGGCAAAAAGAGTTAACTTTGATGCGATTGCCAAGGCTTTTGCTATAAATTACGCACATTTTTTTCTGGGTATCATTGGTCCTGAGAGTACGCATTATAGCAAGACATGTTGCCAAATTTCCGAATGTACTCTCAAAGTTCTATGCTGGCTGCAGATGATGGATGGTTGTTTGAACGATTTAAAGCCGGCTATTAAAGTACTGAGAACCAGTGCCAGATAGATTGTGTATATGTGTATAAAAGAGAAAGAGCGGAGGGGGTGGGCAATGGGCCAACCAGCCAGATTAGGTGGTTTTTGCCTCACCAAGTACTATGTACGTTATTGGATGAAAAAAATGAGTGTGAGTAAATGTGTATATGTATGTATGTGTTTGTTTGGATGTATGTATAGTAAATTTATGCTAAGGAATGTGTAACATCATCGTATACTTGTGCATACTTTAAGGTCTGTCTGTCTGTCGGTCGGTCGGTGTGGTTGCTGGTTGAGCTGTAAATAGTATATCGCGCTAACAATCTTGCTGTGCCAAAATGAAACAAAAACTAACGCGTCGCTACTTTTCTTCTTATTAACTTAATGGATGTGTATTTTTTCTTGTTTTTGTAGTTATTTTCTTCAGCTTTTGGTGTATTTCTCCGCATTTTAACAGTTTACTTGATGGGTTTTCATTTTAGCCAAGTTTTTTTTATTATTTATCGTGTCTTTCTTTTTCATAAGAAAATGGAAAATAACAAGTTGCCACTCAAATTTAGCACATAAATTTAAAGAAAAACTTAAATATTTCTTTTAAAGATTTTTCATCACGTTAGAAGAAATATATAATTTTTTGTCGGATATGCAAGAAAAATGGAGAATAAATATTTAATTTAATTTAAAATTTTTAGTTTATTTTTTATTTTATTTAAATATTTTGTCAAGGATACCTTACTTTTTCTTCTCTCTCTTCATGGTGTTTCAGATTTTGACAGATATTTTAATAAAATTTTTTAATTTCTATTTTAAATGAAAAATTTAGTTTTGACAAAACGACATAACGACAAAAAAAACTTCCTTTTTAACCAAAAGACCCCTCCAGTCAGTCACTGGCACAAAATGTTTCAGACATACTTACATACAAACATACATATATAGACGACACTCATTAGAATGGAACATGTTGAGGAAGACAGAGAGCAAATACTAATGTTGATGCCACACAATGGAATACAAAACATTGCTGCTGCTGCTGACTTATGGTTTATTGTTGTTGCTGCTGTTCTGCCATTGATGGTGTGTTGTTACTGCTACTATGTATTATTATTATTATTTTTATTATTGGAAGTACAAAACAACACAAACAATCGGCAATGCTGAAACGCCAGCCTCAGTCTCAGCCTTCCTGGATAACTGCCTGACTGCCAGGCTGACTGGTTTTTTTTTGTTTGGATGGATGGGCTGACGGGCGGGCTGACTGTCTGTCTGTCTATTAGTACAATGCGAAAATAAGCGAGTAGTTAACAAGTGACTGAATGACTGAGTAAATGAATGAATAAATGAATGAATGAGCTAGAGCAAACGAATGAACAAAACAAACAAAGTTGTACAAATCCTCGATTGAAAAGAAACAAAGTCAAGGTCATTGCAAAGAGTTTAATTGTTCGTTGGAACAACAATACTCATGCAGTAACAACACAAACGCCAACAATAACAACAAAAACCCAACATCATCATCAACATCATAAAAATGAAATAAACAACTCGAAACCAAACAAAAAAAATAAATATAAAAAACATAACACACAAAAATTGTTTTTTTTTAACACATACAGACACTCTTACACCAAAAAAATGAAACGCCATTTTTTTAAGAAAAACGGAAAATACAACTCTGTTATAAAAAAATATGTATGAAAAATAAAAACAAACGAAACCGAAAATAGTACAAAAACAAGTGAATGAGTAGCAAAATGAATAAAAGGCACTACAATATAGAGTACATACTTTATGTAATACAACAACAGTACCTACTCTTACTCTGTCTCAATGAAATGTTGCTGAAATGCATTACAATATAACAACAACCACAACAAAATTTTCGCCACCACACATTTCTATCAGCTAACAACAGCAGCAACAACGAAATAAAAACAAAAAAATCTTTTAACCAAATATCCACCAACGAACACAAGTACAATTTTTTGGTTGTTGTTACTATTGTAAATACTTATACAAAAGCGGACCATCATATAACGGTCGTAGACTTAGACGCCGCTCTAAAAAACCAAACAAAGACCCAAAAATATTTAAATACCAACCAACAATAATTTTTGCTCTATTTATAGTTACACTACTAACACTTTTTTGGTTTTCTTCTATTTTTTTCATTTTAAGGGAAAAAAAACAACAACAAAAGAAAACATAAAAAAATAGCAATAATAATAATAAAAAATCTATAACAACAAATTGTAGTAAAATTGTAAGATAATAATAACAACAATTATGAAAATGAAATCGAAATTCAATGCATCTTTTGTTAGTATATGTATGTGTGTATGTGATAAATAAAAATCAATGACAAATATAAGAGAAATTATTTTGTAGTAAAAAATTCATACAGATAATATAATCATCCTGATTAAGTTATTCTCTTTTGTTTTGCTTCTGTATTTGTTTCAATCAATTTAATTACCTTAAATTATTTCTGTTGTTTTTCGATGATTTTAATTACTTTTTCAAGTTGTTTGTTTATTGATTCTAATTTGATAAAACAAAAAAATAATTATCATTTTCAATAATTTTTATGACATTAATGCTACAGTATTTTATAAAACACATTAAAAAAATTGTTAATCCTGAAATTCTGGTTAATTAATATTTTAAAGTTTCATATTCATATGTAGGTTGATATTTAATTTTTTTTAAATAAGTAAAATTGTTGATTAATAGGATGTATTAATTAGTTTTTGCAGATTTTAGTTAATTTTATCCAAATTTGATTAATAGATTAAGAAACTTTGACATGCGCATAGTTAATTGGACTTCTATCATTTACAAAAAAAAAAAAAAAAAAAAAAAAAAACAATTTTAAAATTCATATTTTTAATTTTAAATAAATATATTGTAGAAAAACAGGAATCGGATATATTGAGATAAATTTTGTTGTTATTCTTTATGATGTAATAAGCTGTGAAAATTTATTACTGATATTTAGGTTTGGCAGTGATTTTTTGAATAAATTTCTATGTTGATTAAAAAATTAATCTCTTTTTACCATTTCAAAAAAGTAAAATAGAAATAAAGAAAGATAAAAAATATGAAATTTTCAATGCGGTTGGTAACAATGCTTAATTAATTAAACATAATAAAATAGTATTTGATGGACCATAAAATCGCCGGGAACTCGAATATAAAATAGTTCAAATTAAATAATTTAGATGATCTACACTTTATGTCTAAATCTAAAAAAAAAACACGTAGAATGAAGTTAGATATGTGATTATATTTGTCGAAAATATGCTTAAAAAGTCAATATGGTGAAGATAAATTCAAGGCTATTTCAAGATATCTTGCATTCGGGCAACAAACTGTAATTCATAAAAAACTATATTTTCTACTGTAGGTAGTACCAGACAATAATTTGCCAAGAATATAAATATTATCCCAGCAGGAAACCAAATTAATGCACAATTTTTAGTAATAGTACCATGATATTTTTCTAAATGAATTCACTAATTATTTCATTATAAAATATCTTTTAAACTGTAAAATATCAGTTACTTCATTCGAAATTTTAAATTCACTAATTAATTCTTAATTTCTGAAATAATTTAGTTAGTAGCTTTTTAATAAAATGTTTTTAGGAATTATTTAATTAATTCTTAAATTTTAGGTTTTACAAAAGTTTTATTAATAAACGATTTCTTAAAAATTAATTTTGAATGAAAGTTTAAATATTTTGTTTTTCTACGATTATTCTAAAAATTTTTATTTTCGTCGAATAACAATTTTCTATAGGAAGACCACTTTCATATTCCATTTTCAATTATTTGAAGGACTTTAATATTCATTAAAATTTCTTGGTAATTATAATGTAAAATTCTTAATTATCTTCTGATAATATTTTGAAATTTTCTGTTGATAATTTATGTAATAAAAAATTTCTAAATAAATTATAAAAGTTTAAAATTGAAGTTAAATAAAAAATTTACTTAAATCCTTAAAAATATAAATAAAATCTGTGGAATATTTAAATTGTTTCTATTGCCCTAAAACTCAATAAAAAACAATTTACATAAAATAAATTTTGTTTGAAAACTTCAAAGACAGACAAAATTTGGTTATAAAATTTATAAAATTTGAAGTGTAAATGTCTGAAGTACAATTCATATTCATACAAAATTTTTCTATATTCACATAAACATACATGGATATAATATACATATATATTATATCCATGTATTTGTATATACTTATACAAAAAAAAAAAACAAAATGTGTAAGTATGTATGTATAATATATTTTGACCTACATTTAATATATTTTACACAATTTTTGGTGCTTTTTCTTGCTAAATGAAAATACGAGAATAAATAAATATTTTTTTTATATCAACAACAAAACATTGAGAATTGTTAAATCATGAACTAGAATATTTGTAAATGTATGTGTGTGTGTGTGAATGTATTTATATGTATATAAGAATAATTGCATTAATATGTACATTCCAAAGTGAACCGAACATGACTGAACTGAATGACTGCCTTCACCCAACCATCACCTAGTCGTCATCATCATCAACATAATACAATGGCTAACAACAACAATAATAATAATAATAAAAACAGCAATAGAAAAAGCAACAATAATAATAGTATAAAAAAAAGGAAAAACATCTATACATATATGAATATGTATGTATCTGTATGAATGTGTTTGTGCAACAATTGGAAAATGAAAAGGAAAGAGTGTCATTGAACTTTAAGTTGTTATTGTTGGTTTTTCTGTGATTTTCAAAATAAAAAGCTACAACAATAGCAAAAATATTTTAACAACAAAACAAAAATATTGAATACAATTTTAAGGGAATCGCCTCTTCACCAGCCAACCACCTAGACAGACATCGACAATGAATTAATGCTCTTAAATAAATAACAATAATTATTATTTTATTGTTGTTGAGTGTTTTTTTCGCTCAGTGTATCATTTGCTAAATGGTCGTTTGACTTAAAAATAATGATAAAGAATTGTGGTCTAGTTTTATTTTATATGACTTTTATCGGATTAAATTATAAAAATAAGAACGAAAATTATTGATTTTCAGTGAATTTGATGATGTTGGTAAATTATTTATAATTTGTAGTAATAATAAGATATAATTTAAAGTAAATTTCCAAAAGTCTATTTTAAACTATAAATATACAAGATGTACTACTATTTATCAAAAGTTTTATTTCATTATCATGTATTAATATTCTCAAAAGCTCCTCCAACTTCCTTTATAACCAAACTAGTTCTCTCATTTTAAAATAAAACTCATTCTAGACGAAAAAAGACAAAAATCTTATTGACAAAGTTAAGAAAGTTTAAATATTTCATTTAAATTTGAACGCCATTTTACTTTTACATCATTACTAGTAAACTTGACTCTCATCTACATACATTTTCATACAAGAGTCTGATAAAATTTTAAATTGTCAATGAGTGTATCTATGACTATATGCATGTATGTATCTGTATATTAGTTTTATGAGTATGTATTGTGCTATAATTTTTCCTACATACATATGAAAAAAAAATTCCAACAAGAGCTATAAACTATACAAATTTGTACTACTTAGTAAGTAAGTTTAAGTGGGTAAATATGTGTATTTAAGATTTTGTTTGTATAGTAAGTAATTTTAATGCCTGAAAGTAAAAAAATGTCTTCTTGCGACTGACTGTCAGTTTTTTGATATATGAAAATAAGTACTCGTGACTTTAAACGACAATCGCCATACTTAAAGCGGATATACTCAATTAGAGTTGATGAAAGAAAGAAATAAAAAGTCAGAGTCTTCTGCGGTAATTTATATCTTAAAAAAAAACGGCGTATTACTACTAATATAACAGCAGAATAACAACAACATCAAATAAATACTGCTAATATGTGTGTACTTACTTTCATGTACAGCACCCCAAGTTCTTTAGTAGTAAGTATTGAGATATAGTGGGTGATAAAATTGAGACGAAAAAGTGTTGCTTTATAAAAATTGTAAAAATTATAAAATATATATTTTTTTTGAAACAAAATAAGGATATATGTATATTACTTATTGTATCTTAAGCTTAAAAAATCATAAATAATAAAAAAATAAAATAAAATCTGAATAAGATTTCTTGAATGTTTGTTAAGAGAGCTAACTGCATGTAAACACAAAGATGATCTGACAAAAATATTTCCTTCCATAAAAACAACTAAGAAAACCTGATAGAAAGATATACTCAGTCAAGCCCGACCATATTGTAACCTACACCGTGTGCATCAAAATTCAGAAAAGGGTCTTTAATTAGACCTATGACCAATTGTGAATCGATACACTTATTAAGTGATCAGGGAATTATACAAATACAAATGATTACATTATTACTAATATTTATATGAGCTATTACAAATTATGGACCGAAGCTCATACTTATATAAAATTCATTTGTGTCGAATCTTAACTTCACAAGGTTTATATGGACAAACGCACAGTCAACCGTACACCATTCGACTCAGAAAGTGATTCCGAGTCGAATGGTATACTTTATCGACCGATAATTTTTTCTATGCATTTTAAGCATCAGCCCAAACGCTTAAATGTGAACTGAAGTTACAGCGGATGCCCTGTGTTTCCGAGTGGTCCTTACATGTAGATAATAATTTGCTATATGCATGTTCTCAACGAAAATTTTATTTTAGAGGAAAAATATACTCCAAAAATTATTTAACTTTGGAATTTTCAATTCAAAATCGTTTTTTTTTTTTTGTATTCGGAAAAGAAAACGATCAAAACGAAAGGACTATAAGATACTTTAAAAAAATGTTGTTTATATATTTTTAGCTTGTTAATATACTTTTATCATACACTGTACTCATAAGCATTATGATGAGCTTTAGTTATTGCATTTAATTCAATTTAAATTTGCTTAAGTGAAGTGACTTTTGTGAAATAAATAAATAAATTATTCACATTTAAAATGATTACAGAGTATGGATGGATAAATTATCTTATATGAAGATTATACAAATGGAATTAATGTATTTGATCATGTACGTAAAGTTTAAGTTTTTTTTTTTTTCAAAAACCAAGCCACACTCACTATCTTCTTAGTTAATATATACAACTTTAAAATGTAATTTTCTCTAATTAAACATAAGTACAGTAAAATATTTACCAACATTATTGTCATCATCATCAGCTCATTAACAAGAGAAATATTTAGCTTTATTTTTTTTTTTTTTTTAATTTTTATAATAAATTTGTTCGTTTTTATTTTTAAATATTTATTTAATTTAACAGTAAGAGAGATAGACAGACAGACTTATATAAATAAATTCATACTTATTACAAATTTAAACTTAACTTTACTGATTTAATTTGTCAAATATTTGTATAATAATTTCTTTTACTTGCCTTGTCTGTCGTAAGTCGTCATCATTCTGTGCCTGTAATTGTTCTCTAGCTGCACTTCTAGAAAGTTGATGATGATGATGATGATGACGACGATGCGATGATGGCTTACAAAAATCCAATGTCAGTTGTTTTAAGAATGTAATCTTTCAAAAAAACTTAAAATGCAAAATGAATATGGAAATCAAACTAACAGTAAAAATAAACCAGAAAAACAGGAAAAAGGAGAAAAGAAAAATTTAAAACTTTGTCTATGTTGTGTAGGACAACCAATGTTGACATAGCCCAACAGTATAATGACATGCCATTTATACAACGTATTACCATTTAAAAGTATCTAGACTAAAGTAATATTTTTAAAAACTTATGCAACTGTTGGTGTAATTTAAAATACTCGGACAAGCAGTCACAGTTGGCTAAGGCATATAGATGTCATATTACTGGACAGTTTACAAAGAGTCCAAGCAGGACAATACAGATTTCTTTAACTTGTTTTTCTTATTTTCTTTCATTTATGTTTTAGTTTTCTTGTAGTTGGTTTTTTTATTTTTCATTTTTTTTTTTTGCATATATTTACATTTTGAATTTGTGAACTTTATGACTGAGCCAAAAGTAAAATAATGAAGAGGTCCTAAACATTTACACACACATACAGTTACATATAGTTTTTCATTGAAATAGTCATAGATAGAGAGAGAAATGAAAGAGGTGCTGTTACTGACACTATTTTTATATGTATTGGTAGTTAGTTGTTGGTTATAAGTGTGTTGTTGTAGTTGTAGTTTTTGGTAATGAGGACAAAGTTTTCCTCTGCCCAGTTTAGTTTTATTAAGTTTGTCTATCCATTAACGCCTTTGCAAAATAGTTGACTTAAGTTTCGATAGTTTCAAGTTTATGCATTTTCGCACTTCAAGATATAACTTTAAAAATGTTTAGCATGAATATAGAAATATATAGTGTAGCTTTGTTAACATGTTAGTGAATAAAAAGAAGAAGGGTTATTGGTTATAGCTTTTAAGGGAAGTTGCATGTAGAATTGGCATAAATTTTGGGAGTTTTTGTTTTGAAGACATTACATATAGGTAATTTGGAGGCGTATAAGCTATTTTAAATACTAAGAAGTACAATGGATTGGTGTTTTTAATATATAGCAGAACTCTTCATTTAATAGCACTTTTTCATTGCAATGATGAGAAGTGTTTTTAGGCTACAGAAATTAGTGTCATTTGAAATCAATGACTTGAGTGATTGCCACGTCAAAAGTTTATTCTACGATTTCGATATTTTTCATGATTTTTATCAGAAACATTTCCCATAAAATCTATGATATGGAATTCATGACCATGATGTTAAAAAAGTCAGTCTTCTTTTTTGTCTTTACATTATTTCTAGCTCTATTAGGATTTTTTGTTTATTTTTAAGGGCTTTCAGGTCGTTTTTTTTTAATTTGTATGATAGGAGACAAAACAATTTAAAGAATGATATGTAGAAAATTCCTTTTAAATTTCGTATTATTACGAAATTTACCACGAATTATCTCGTAGTTAACTTGTTTTAATAAGAGATCTGCTGCGGGGTGTCAAGACATAGAATGGCCGAATAAAATAATAATAATAATAATAATAATAATAATACTGAACGAATAAAATTAAAATATAGCATNNAAATTTTATTTTAATATGAAATTAGTTATAGGATGT
The DNA here is from genome assembly GCA_001735545.1 of Phormia regina. Lineage (NCBI taxonomy): Eukaryota > Metazoa > Arthropoda > Insecta > Diptera > Calliphoridae > Phormia > Phormia regina. The sequence continues at coordinate 14,107 of MINK01033336.1, forward strand.
CAAAGTTGATCACCTCGTGATTAAAAAAGCTTTCAAAGTTCAACTAATCTAAAGTTTTAATCCATATCGATGAATTTTAGACCTTTATACCTAGAAATTAAAAAAAAAGTATAAATTGTGTCCTTTCCCCTTCTTCTCATTAGTTTATTTTCTATGTGTTCTGGCAAGTTTGTGTAAATTTACTAATTAATTGGTGTAGTTATTTCATTTTCTTTATCTTCTTTAAAATGTTTGCCTGAATTTCAAATCAGATTAATTTCTTTTCTTTATTAAGTTTCTTCTTTTATTCATTTTAATTTTCTTTTTTT
>MINK01033382.1:0-10763 GCA_001735545.1 Phormia regina
CAGGAGGGATTTCACGCTAAATTGCTTATCCAATTACGAAGTGAAGAGCCGGAATTGCATCGCAACTCGGTGTGACTTTTATTTTGGCGTAGTAGCCTCAACAATTTGCTTATTACCGCAGTCTATATCACTATCTATTTTTTGTTTAATTAAAATTTTTCATTTACTTTTGCAGTTGAAAGTTTAAATGATTTATCTGACAATGACGCCTTTGTCAGATGCATAAAATTTGCACAGTTGACAATAAAAATTTTCAGACAATTATCTGGCAATGGCAACGTTATGTGTTTACACGATTGCCAGATGTGACAATGCTTTATCTAACAAATTTGCAAGACATAAAAGTTTACATGGTTGTTAGATATTTTCTGAACATTTTTCTGCCAATATTATTAGTTCTGACAACCGTGTATACATAGCTTTAGGATCATTGTCTTGTTGAAAAGTCAATTGTGGTGGCATATTGTTCTTCGCATAGGTTAGCATAATATCCTACAAAATATCACGGTACAATTCTTTGTTCATTATTTCTCTTATCTGATAAAGAAGACCAACGCCATGTCAAGCAAATGCACCCCCACACCATTATACTTCCTCCACCGTGTTTTACAGGCTTTTTTTTGTATAACGATCATCTAGTTCCTTTTCGTTTGGTGTTCTAACATTTCTGCGACTAACTCAGACCCGAACAAGTAAATTTTTGTCTCGTCGCTCCATAAAATGTTCTTAAAATCATCAACTATATTATTTTTAAATTTTGTGGCAAATGGTACCTTACAAATGCGATTCTACTTGACAAACCTTTCTCTAAAAGTCTTCGTCGGACTGTTGAAGCACTAATTATGTTACCTATTTCTTCAGAAACGGCTTTTGACGATAGAAATGGCTCCTTCTCTACCAGAAGAGCTATCCGTGAATCCGTGTTTATTTAATTTAATTTACTTTACATTTAATTATTTTCTGAAAATTTATCCAAATTACAAGATAAATTAAAACAAAAAATATAATCCCTATATTATATTTTAACTTTTCTTAAAATGTTTAGAAAAGCGCAAAAGGAAAGAAAAATATTTCTTAAAAAATACCCATTACTTTTAGTATTGACAATATCAAAAATAAACGTATCAAAAATTCCTAAGAGAATGTTTTTTTTAAGAGTGTTAAATCGAAGAGAAAATATTTAATATACAATAGCCTACTATATTGCACAGCACTGTATGTATGAACATATGTTCATATTAACTGTTATTATACGTATGTATATGTTTACTTAGTCATATTATTTGTTGACCTCTTAAATGAGCAATTATCAGTTGCTAAAATTGTATAATCTCAAAAACATATTTGTGTTTAATTATGTATGTAAATGTACTTTCAAAATACTAATTTTAGTCATTTCCAAAATTTCATAAAAGGATACATTTAATGTATAAGTAAGACCTTGAAATAAATGTCATTTAAAAGTAAACAATTTCATGTTATAATTTCTTACATAAAAGATTCTTTGGAAGAATAAATTTTTATCCCAAAACTAAATAAAAGAAGAACTATAAAAAATTCTTAGCGAAAGGGGTTTGTTTCTCTAATAAAGTTATAAGTTGCCTTTAATGTTAGTTTTATGTAAATGAGATTTAAATAAAAATTGTTTTTAAAAAGTTTTATTTAAAAATAATAAAAAAATACCCTTTAAATATTAACATAAATTTGTCAACATGGTTCGAAAAAAAAAACTTTTTTTTGCATAAAAATGCGGTGAAACATTTTTTTTTTTCGTCAGGGTCGTTTATAGTTCTATGAATTTTTTTCGGTTGTAAAATTATTTTACTTGTCAATTCAAGGAATTTATTTTGTTTTGCTGTTTTTGAATTTGATCCATTCCAATTAGAATTATGGAATATAAAAACGTTTGGAAAATATTATATCAATTTTGTTTCATTTTAAAAATTCACCAAAAAATAAAAAACCTGCCATATAGATAAGAGAGAAAAAGGTATGGTCAGTCAAGCCCGACTTTACATGGATAGATAGCCAGCCGACCAGTCAGACGGGCATGGTTAAATCGACTCAGAAAGTGATTCTACGACGAATGGTAACTTTAAGTGGGGTAGGAAGATTTTTTCTCTGCGTTACAATATTTGCACAAAGACATATAAAAATATAAAAATAATGAATGGTATAAAAATAATGAATAGCAAACATAATAGAGTAATGTCATGTTATGGTTGGATTTTATGGTTTTCTGTTAATTTATTATAAAATATTGTTGTTCTGCAACCTATATATTTACTTGATTTATGTATGCAGCAATAATGTGTTTAAATCATAATAAAAATATTTGTTATATACAACCATATTTTCGTTGTATATATATTTCATTCATGTATACAGCAATAATATGGTCAAATCACGAAAAAAATATTATTGTTCTGTAATCATTATTTTATTTGTATATAAACTAAGTATATATATAAAGCAAAAATATGATTAAATCACAATAAAAATACCTATAGTCTCACGAAACAATTATTAAGCCTAAAAATAAAGAAATAAAAGCCAATTAATTTATCGTATGGTAGTTTTAAATAAAATTAATTATAATTTAGTTATATAAAATAAATCACTTTTATATTAAAAGATAGATGGATTCATCATGGTGAATGGTGAAAACTAAGAAATTTCTTGAAGGCGAAACCTTGTTTTTAGTGTAGTTTTCTTTGCTTATTATCCCTTTTAAAATATTTTCACAATCTGAAGGTTTTTCCTATTTCTAGTTAAATTTTAATTAAAATGAAATACAAAAGGATTCGCCCAAATAAATCTTAATTGTATTCCAACTAAGTAACTTAAAAGCGAAACAAACAAACAAAAAGATTCGCCTAGTCTAAGGGGATCGACACGTTTTTTCAACCGTTTTTTTTAGTCAATGTGCTGACGGTTTTTTCCAAATGTTCATTTTTCGAATGTCGAATAGACCGGATTTTTTTAACACAAAAACTGGTTTTAAAAATAGCATTTTATTTAAGAAAACCTATACTAAATAGTGATATTTAAATCGAAATTCAGTAGTAATTTTAAAAATAGGTAATATAACTATTAATTCAGCTAGATTAAACAAATAAATTGGTAAGATTTATCTTGAATGAAATTTTAATGATTTTGGAACTAATCAAGATTACCGGAACTATTAAGTTATACTTGTTTTTTTTTTTTTGATACTAATAAAGTGTATCCGGCCTTCGGCTGGGCTTAAGGACTATCTCTTTTGGATATGTCAAAACTTTGGATAAATAAACTTTATTGAATATGAGAAAAAAATTTAAAATCTGCTATTTACATACAAAATTTTAATTTTCTTCGCAAGGAGTAAGTTAATATGGTCGTGTTATATATTATAAAAAAGGAGTTTTTTAAAAACGGTTAACCGTTTTTTTCTGAATTTCTAAAAGTGCAACAAGTTTTTTTAAAATACCAACTATTCGAACTAATTCGAAAGCGATATCTTAGTTTTTATCAAACGATTTTGGATCTTTCTTATTTTTATTAGCGTTTTTTAAGAAATATTTCATACAATTTGATGTATAAAACATATATATCCGATAGCAATCGATTTCTAAAAACTGATTTCAGCAGACAGACGTATAGAAAATTAAAAACAAGAAGCAAATGCTGCAAAAAATTTAAATAATAAGAATAGCACACGGAAAATAAAATGTTAAGTTTAATCTCTAATAGAGGCCATCTGAAAATTTCTTTGAGGTATATTCACATAATTTTTTGGTTCCCTTAATATTTCTGCCAAAAATTTAAAAAAATAAAAATAAATAAATTAATAGCGAATTTCAATGCTTATCTCTGAAATTGTTGGGCGAGTAAAAAATAGATTGTGGACTTAAAAACAATTTTCACTTGCAACCACTCGTACAAACGGTTCTTGAGTTATAGTCTAAATTGAACAAACCATTCTCGAATTATTACTAGTGTGACCACTTAATAATGTGGTTTACTATTATATAGAGAAACTCTTATTTTAATGTACGTTTTTTCTCAGTTTATTTATTGGACACACAAAGAAATATTAATTAATGTAAACCACAAAAGTCCTTTTATTGCAAAAAAATAGCCTCGTTTTCATGGAGATGAAAATGGAAAAGATAAGACCCCGATGAAATTGTATTCTCCACACTAATTAGCGGATAACTTTAATACTGTTGCAGAAAAAATCTTAAAATTATTATAAATATAAATAATTTTTTCTTGAACCTCTAAGTTAAAAATAAAAACGGTACAGATAGGACAAGAGGTAATAGTACCCTTCATATAATTTATAATGACTATTATCATTATGAATTATAAAAGAACCTTTTACATAGAGTCATCTGATTAATATATCTATTCTTGAGATCTTTTTAGGATATTGTAATGCCTTACATGATTTAAGTAGATATTGGCAACATTTTTCTTGCGTTTGACCAGATAAATTTTGTTTCAATAACAACTGAAACTCATACAAATTCCGTCTCTGTATCTTAGTCATCTTAGTCGTCTTAGATTTTCATGAACACTAATAATGTATCTCATAAGGTCCCTAAATCTTGCATCTGCTATCTTCATATACCCCTGCTCTGTGCTAGTAGGAATGTTTTTCGTATGTAAATGTTCTGAGAATAGAATAGTTGGAAAATGGAATAGAAAACACTATTATGACCTTTTACGTTCGGTTTAAATATGTCAGAAGTTGTGTACAACATCTACAGTTTTTGGTAGATAAAGGTTCTTTTCTTCACTGAAAAAATTATTTTTAATTAATTAACTACGTTAACCCTCTAGTGCATACAACGAAAAATATGGTTTACGTTTTTTAATGCATGATGACCAAATATCAGCTAGTGACGATAAAGACTTTATAAGTCAACCGTCTGGTCAGGAACATATTTATATACCCGAGACTGCTGACAGCGATTACACACATTCAGGTGATAATAACAATCCTACTACGTCGAATGTAAAATCTACTAAAACTCCAAGATATCTAATTTAGAAAGAAAGTAGTTTGCCTACTTATTCGAGTGAAATTTTTCCATTTCTTAGAGTTACAAACCTTATTGACCTTACTGAGGAACTGAAGATACCAAAATATGTTTCCATAAAAATTTTAATCTTATATTCTAAGATAATATGTTTCCACGCCGAATATTCTTTTCTCAAAAATATAACTCTTAGTGCATATAAGGTCATATATGGCTTCATTTTTTTTCATCCAAAATACCGAGTGAGTTTTTTTTAACTTTTTTACATACGTATTAAGTTGTCCATAATAAAAATACGGTGTTTTATTTTTTTTCCATTTTTTAAACGACTTCATGCAGTAGAGGGTTAAATAAAATTCATTTATTTTTTCCAAGAATTTATTATTTTAAAGTACGAATTCATTGTTTCAATTGAACACATTGACGCTGTTATAAACAGTGGAACCATTAATTGAATTTACTTCTTAATAAAATAGGTAAATCAGTTACTTGTTTCAATTTATTAGTATATTGGATGCACTAATTTTAAATTAATATAATTTTATTTAATATAAAATTTTATTTATTTAAACAAATAGCAGATTTTCCTAAATTATTTTCCCCATATCCTTACACCAAACACGTTTGCATTTGTGCCAAAATCTAGCAACACTTGAATGTTTGCTGTCTGTTGTCCGGCTTTGAAGGACATATAAAAATAGCTATACACCTTTCAATAACCACAAATTACTAATACCACTTGTTATCCAGTGTGACAAAGGTCTGCGGTTTGAAAGGCACCTGAAAATAAACGAAAAAAAAAATCACGTCAATTTAATTCGTTCCATTTTATTATCAAATGGAGGAGTAATTTTTCTGGTTTAATTTATACAATAGTTTAGTAAGAGACAAAAATAATTTCCTTGACATTAATTGCAAGCTTAACGTTTGCCATTCATTTATTTAGAAAAAACGTAGACAAAAAAGTTTTAGCAGTTTGAAATTAAGCAAAGCTATAGTATATGTGTCTAAACAATCATTTCACAAAAGTAAAGAAATTAAATGAGAAAATACTTGGAATATCAAAACTATTTTTAGTTTTTGTATATGGAAGATAGTTGGTGAGAATGTTTTTAAAGAACATTCTTAAATTATCGATTTCCTTAAAACAAACATATGTCCAAGTTTATTATATTCTATTGGAGAATTAAAAATTAAGTAATTTAATTTAACGATTTAGATAATTTAAAGACTTTAGATTTATCTACTTCCTATTTGTGAGTATTTAAAGTTCTTGTCATTTTTTGTTGCTTTCATAAAATCATTTTAAAAATTTCAATTTATTACCTTGTTAGATGGCGTTATACTTATCGTTACTACATTTTCTTCATGTACATATGTAGATGCTCTAGTAACAATAACTATATAATAAACGTTTTGCGCGCTTCCAGCTAAAAACTCAAACACACTTACTTGTATATTTATGAATAAAACAACAACAAAAATTGCAGATTGTTTTCTTTACATTATTTTATTATTTCGTGTTTTTTTGCACATGCTTATGTGCAACGAATTGTTACTAAAATGTGCTTTAGTTTTTTTTTTAGCGCGCCAAAAACTATTAGTGGCACATGTGCCACACACATGCATTGTCAACTTAGTTTTATCACACGTACTTGTGTGTATTGGTTACAGTTGGTGTATACAACCCACAAGACAATTACAAGAAGAAATTTGAGTAATATATAGGTTAAACTATAGACTAAAGTATATAATAGACTAGATATTATATACTGAACTAGAAGTTATATTATAGACTGTAGATTATAGAATAGATTGTATGTAGTAAACTATCGATTAGGCCATAGGGTAGACTACAGAATAGGCTGTAGTATAGATTATAGAATGGGCTATAGAATAGACTTGAGGCTATAGCCTAGACTATAGAATAGGTTATGGCCTAGATTTTGAAATAGACTAGACTATAGAGTTGGCTATAGGCTAGAGTACAGAATAGGCTATAGGTAGGTAATAGGCCAGACTATATAGTAGGCTATAGACTAGAAAATGCTATAGGATAGACTATAGAAAAGGCTATAAGCTAGACTATAGAGTTGGCTATAGGCTAGACTATAGAGTAGGCTATAGCCTAGACTATTCAGTACGATGTAGGCTAGGCTATAGAGTAGACTATAGTCTAGACTAAACATTATGCTATAGGCTAGACTGTAGAGTACTATAGACTAGACTCTAGAATAGGCTATAGGCTGGATTATTCAGTAGGCTGTAGGTTAGACTATAGAGTGGGCTATAGGCTAGACTTTATAGTAGGCTATAGACTAGACTATAGAGTAGGCTATAGACTAGACTATAGAGTAGGCTATAGGGTAGACTATACAGTAGGCTATAGGCTAGACTATACAGTAGGCTATAGGCTGGACTATGGAGCAGGCTATAGGCTAGACTATGGAGCAGGCTATAGGCTAGATTATACAGAAGGCTATAGGCAAGATTATACAGCAGGCTATAGGCTAGGCTATACGCTAGACTATTCAGTAGGCTGTAGGCTAGACTATAGAGTAGGCTAAAGGCTAGACTTTATAGTAGGCTATAGAGTAGGCTATAGGCTAAATTATACAGTAGGCTTTATTCTAAACTATAGACCAGACTATGGACTATGCTATTATTTATTCTATGTCCTTTTGACCTGGATTTAAAATCTGATTTTATCAAAATTCTGAGATATAAATTCATTGTTTATTGGGTTGCTTTTAACGTTATCAGGTAATGGGAAAATCATTCTCCATATTTCGCATGGCAATTTTGTAATCTGTCAATGTTTTCCTTCTTATGTTTTTTTTATAATATTTTCACCACATCATCATCTAGAAGTCTAGTATTTTCCCACATTCATATGTATTCCATCCATAATATTTCACGTGCATGTAATGACACATCATACACATATTCTCAAATACTGGAGCAGTTTATCATATCGTACATAAATGTAAAACATATTTTACACTTTGTATAGTTGTTGAGTTCTTCAGTTTTTAGTCGTTATTGTGTTATTTTAATTTCTATGCTGGAGGTAAGAAAACTAAAGTTTAAAATGTTGCACATTTTAAGCGCCAATCTAAAAGAAATAACAGCAAAGAAAAGAAAAAAAACTTGACGATTAACTTGTAGACATCTTGTATTACAACTAAGCAAGGAGTTTCCCAAACATAGAAGTACTCTGGATACCCAGAGTGGCGTTACGGTTGAAATAAATTGCATTTGTAAGAGGACTATATGAGTACTAGCAGAGTTTTAATAATTTGTAATGGTTTGTTGGAAACTTAGAGTAAAACAAACGTAACAAATTAAAAGAAAAACTTTGTTGATGCTTGTTTCTGGCAAACAACATGAATTGAATGTGCTGACAATCCTTAGTTGGACTGAATTGAGGTATGTTGTTAGTAATTAAATAATAAGAGTATATTGAATAATCGTTTAATGTTTTAATTGTGTTGCTTAAATTCTATGTTTTTTGTAATTGATTTAATTTATCGTTAGTTGTTTAATTGAATAAATAAATCCTGGGAAACTATGAAATATATTTTAATAGAGAGATGTTAATTGTCATTTTGTATATTTAATTAGGAGATTAATAATGACCAAAAATGGTATATTTTAAAGGAAAATGTTAAGGAAAAAAGTGGTATTTTAAAACAACATAAGTCTATATTTAAAAGACCCTTGAGAAATTTTCTAAAAATATTTTGCTAAGAAATATTAAAATAAATATTTTCAGCTGTGGCTTAAAAGTGACTTATTTTCTTTTAAGCATTAAATTTAATCAAGTTTTTTCTTTACGATGACAAGCTGTTACTTCCCATTTAAATTCAATATTAATTTCTTTTTATTTAATTGTTTTTACCAGACATATTATTTAAACTCTTAGAACCTCTTTTAAAGCTCATTATGAAGTCAACAGTAAAGACTTACTTATCCCTTAAGCTGTTAATTTTCCACATCAACAGATTTTATCTGTTTACCTTTAGATTTACGAAAAGAAAATATACTTTTGCCTAAAAACGAATAGAATAAACAGGTGTTTATGAGTATTTCCTAAGATATTCATTTATCTGTACACAATCCACACCCTTATTTCTTATAAAAATAAATTTACACCATTTCTTCTACTTACTTATATTAAATTTCTTGTCAACTCTTTAAAATTCTTAAAAAAAAATGGAGCAAAAACAAAGAAAAATATCTTTAAATTAACAGCTTTGATGACGGCCTTTGGTATACAAAATCATATCAAGAAGCATATAAAATTGTCAAGGGAATCTTTAACTAAAGAAAACATAGGTAACAAACTTACATGCATATAAATAAAACACGCATATTGTACGTGGTAGTAACGCTTATGGGCTACATACATAGATACTAACATCAACACACCTAAATAAATGGATAATTGTCACCTTAACATATTGTAGTTTATACAAGTCTATTAAATATATAGTTACATACATATATGTATACAAGTTTTTCTATACGAAGGTTATCTGAAAAATTTTCTAAAAAATATGGGTAAATTTCATACAAAAATGTAACCAAGAATTTTCAATAGCAAAGTCTTGCATTACATGATGTCATCTAAGGCGATATTTCCTTTCTTATCCTTGATTCATTTTCTGCTTGGCTAGAAATTTTGTTTCACATGACGCCTCACAAATAACCTAACAGGTCTGCTTCGATTTAACAAAAAAATATAACACTTTCCATGACATGACGCTGAGAATATGTTTTTGAAATAAACTATAGAATAGGCTATATGCTAGACTATACAGCAGTATGCTATATGCTAGACTATAGACTAAGGTATAGGCTACGCTATAGAGTCGGTTGTAGGCTACGCTGTAGAATAGGCTAGAGCCCAGACTATATAGTAGGATATAGGCTAGATTATAGAGTAGACTAATTACAGAACAGGCTATAGGCTAGACTATAGAATAGGCTATAGGCAAAACTATTTAGTAGGCTATAAGCTGGATTATAGGCTAGACTATATATTAAGCTATAGGCTAGACTATAGAGTAGGCTACAGGCTTGACTACAGAGTAGGCTATAGGCTACAATACATAGTATTCTATTGGCTACGCTAAAAAGTCGGCTATAAGCCACGCCATATAGTAGGCTATAACAATATTACATAGTAGGTTATAGGCAAGACTATAAATTAGGCTATAGGCTAAACTACATACTAGACTGTAAGCTAGTCCATTAACTAGATGTAAGTAAATACAAAAAACTAAACAGAAAAAAATGTAAACTAAATGTAATCTTTTTATAAGATATTATAATTGCAACTCAATTTAATTTGTTTATAATCAACTTAAAGTTGTTTTATTTGCTACTTGACTAGAAATTTAGTTTCACCTGACGACACCACAACTGACCTAAGATTGTGCCAGACTAACTGGTCTCCTTCTGTTTTTTGCAAAAACTACAATTCTTTCTATGACATCACGCTAAGAATATGTTTTTGGTGGCCCACATTCGAAGAGCACTATATTATAGTTTGATTATGGTTGCTTTAGAAACTTGCATTGTGGTAAATTACGATAATAGAAATGAATAATAAAGTAATTAATATTTTTAATATTCAGAGTTTTTGCGTATTGTATTTTTGTATTATTACGTGCATATTTCATCATATTATGATTAAATTTATCATATTATGAAATGTTTTTATAATGCATT
>MINK01033389.1:0-11671 GCA_001735545.1 Phormia regina
TAGAACTGAACTAGAACTGAACTAGAACTGAACTAGAACTGAACTAGAACTGAACTAGAACTGAACTAGAACTGAACTAGAACTGAACTAGAACCGAACTAGAACCGAAATAAAGTTGCACTAGAACAAAACTGAACGTAACGAGAAATTAAAGCTTAAAGCAACTTTTTGCAAAATAATGTAAATATCTAAATAGATTGTTTTTAAAATTAATGTATTGTAAAAAGTGCCACTTTTATGTACAGAAATACCCAAAATCTCAATGCCGGAAAATCTTCATTCTGTCAATATAAGAGGCGTTCGCAAGATAATACTTAAAAAATGTTTAGTTTGTATTAAAAGAAATTAAAATTTAAGTTTGGACTTTGTCGGATTTACTTCAGATTAATTTGCGTTAAGATTTATTTTGGAATCATTATAAAGTTTTGAACACTAAACCTATTTTACGAGTGAATAAATATTGAACCTTTTTTTTAAAAAAAAACTTTAATTTTCATAGCTTCATCTTCAGATTTATAAAACGTTTTATCGATTCGACATTTGAAACAATTTTCTTAAGCTTTTGTAAGTAATATGGTGAATTTTAAAAAAAAAACATTTTGAGTGTTTTATTTTGGCCGTCAAATTAAAACAAAGTTTTAAAAGATTTTATCATATTATAAATGAATTTTTGGCGAATTTTTATAGATACGCGATGGCCATCTTAAGGCAACTATTACTACAGCCCTGACCAGCTAGAAATGTATATTAAAATTAGAAATATCTCCTCTTTAAGCTTGTTTTATTGAGGTATCCTTAATGGATTACAAGATACGGAATTATTTCTAAAGATAATTGGGTTGGTCTAAACAACATTTAGCAGCACTATAACCAGAAACTTCATATCATAAAAATTTTGGGTAATAATCTTTCGGTTTTGCAAAATATATTTCAACACATAGATAATTATGTATTATGTATAGATAATTATGTTTTGGATATTAACATTTAAGATCTCTAAAGTTTTCATTCCTTTAACTTATTCCTTATATCTTACAATGTCCTTTTATATTTAGAAAGACGTCAACGCTACCGCATTATTATGATTATGTTGGTTACTACACACACATGCTTCTTTACAGACGTCTACATCTATGAGTTAACTTCGCCATATTTTTGCCTTTTCAATTTTTCCCATTATTGTTCTGCAAAATTTTCTTTTTTTTTTATTATTATTTCTTATTCTTAATATTTCCCTTTCCCTTTTGTACTTATGTCAGTGTATGTCATATATACATATATGAATGTGTATCTCTTATACATACACTTTATAATATTGAGTTCATTTCCGTTACTTGTTCATTTTTTTCTATATTTCTTGCGTTATGTAGCCGTTTCCTTTCCTTTGGGACTAGATACACTTTGTATGAGTAGAATTGAAAGCGGAAAGTGAGTTTTTAGTAAATCGTCTTCATCATTTTAATACGGAAATTTTTTTCTTATATTTATATTTTTAAAGTTAACATTGTGATGAATGTATAGGAATAATTTTAAAAGGGTGTATTAAATTTGGGGTAAATTGTTAAGTATTTAAAATTAAAATAAAAAATGAATACAAATTAAAAAAAATTACTTTAATTTTAAGGTTCCAATAAATTTTAGATGAATGAGATGACCCTACTGTTTAAGTTAAAATAAAAATTACTTTAGTGAAAATTTTGCATCATAAGGCGGTACTTCTATAATCAAATGAATTTGATCTGATTTACAAACATTAACAAAATGCAGCTAATATACAACTAACTTATTTAACAATTGTTAACTAAATTCTTTTTCAGTCCTCGTATATTGTTTCCATTAAGATGTTTAGTAATATGCGTTTGTATGTCTATGTCTATCTGTCATTGTATCTTCTATGTATGTTTATGTAAGATTATTGTTCATTTTTTTGTATTTATACCCACACAACCACAAACATACTTACACATAGGTTCAAGAACTTTTACATACATGCCCACACATATAACTATGCTTTTGTATTAGTGTAGTTAAGTAGTATATGTTGGCATATGTTTTGACTTATGATTGATGTTTTTTTTTTTCTTTATTTCTTTTCTCATTCAACATATACCCTCCTTTTATTCTATTCTGTTTTCTTTATAATTTTTTCCTAGTTTCTTCTTCCTGGCTGTTGTTTTCTTTTCCATACAATGAAAGTTTTTTTTATTTTTTATTTTTATTACATTTTGTGATAAAAATTTTTCAACCGCTGTTATTTATGTCTGTTTAAAAAGAAAAAAAGTCTTAAAAATAATAAAAAGACATGTGCAAATTTTTTTATGAAATAAAAATCTGTTTTAGACTTATTGTAGGCTAAATATGGTCTAAATATGTTACTAGGAAATCATACAATAGAAAATCTTAGATTAGGTGGGTGTAGGAAAATTATTTCTCGTTAAAAGATAATAAAAATAAAATTCTTACTTTTTATGATTTTTAGGGTTTATGATTGCTCACTTGTTAAAGGAATATATTTTTAAAGTTCTAAGGAATTTTGAAGAAAAATACTGTATTCAAATTTGTTTATAGGCTATATTATATGGTTAAACTTATGAAGTATTAACTGATCATAAAATTTTGTTATATTTTATATATTGTCTTTTTTAATTAGTATTATTTTACAGTTAATGGACTATTCTGCAATAAATACATGCTTTATAGTCGCCAATGGACCAGCAAATATTTATTTGATTTTGTACCTGTTTTTTAATATTTTAATCACCTGAAAATATATTTTATAGAATTTCATTTTAAAGTTCAATTTTTTGGCTACAGCAACATTGTTTTGAAGTTATAATGAGAAAAAACGGGAACCAGTGTTACCATTTGGCGACTTTATTTGCCATTTGACGTTTTTTCAACCACATGGCCACTTTTTTTGGCCCCTTTTTCAAATGGTGACTAAATCTAAGCTTGTAATTAATTTCAACAAATAATTCATAATTTTGTAATAATTAAATGCTTTATAGTCGCCAATGGACCAGCAAATATTTATTTAATTTTGTAAATATTTTTAATTATTACAATAACCTGAAAATATATTTCATAGAATTTCATTTTAAAGTTCAATTTCTTGGTTACAACAACATTGTTTTAATGTTATAATGAGAAAAAACGGGAACCATTGTTTTCAACCACATGGCCACTTTTTTGGCCCCTTTTTCAAATGGCGACTAATTGGTTACTTTTTTAAACTAATTTTGAAATTAATTTAATATTTTTTATTTCTACATTCCTCATAGCAATCCCTAGAGAATGTATTTCTTTACAAAACTATTAATAATAAAAAATGGTTTGCTAAAAGATTTCAGTCAATTCCTATGGATCCATGTGTTCCGTCTTAAATTCATTCGACAAGGAGTCGAAAGAGTGGAGTACGAGTGAAGAACTCGTACAAATGTACAGAAGTTTTATTAATAGAACGAGGATTATATGGTAACTATTTTTGTGAATTTTTGCAATAATAAAAATTGTTGTAAAATAATTATAAATTATTTTGTTATTAAAAAAAAAAACTGAATTTTGTAGTTTTCTTAAAATACAAAATTTTTTGTTGTCGTTGTTAAGATAAATAAACTAATTTTAAGGACTTTATTTTTTAAAGCACTTGGCCCCTTTATGTCAGAAAATCTCCTTTTTTGGCGACTTTTTATTTTAAAATCCCATTTTTTTGGACACTTTTTAAAAATTATCAACGGTAACGCTGGCGAAAACAGGCTAAAAAAACAGGGGATTTATTGAATTTTATTAGGAAGGCAATCGTTCACGTATATTAATGGAGTCTTTTTTTTAAAAAATGAAGTGCTTCATTCCTGCTTATTTATGTATATGACTTCCCAAATCAAAAACTTTGTTAGGAATTTTGATACAAGAAACTTTTCTGCCATAATCCCTCTAACATCTGCGATTAAGATTTATTCTTGAGTAGGAAGTGGAAAACAGTCAGCCGTTTCATCGTCTTCTTTACAGAAAAAAATTCCGGAAAAAAAAATCGAGAACTTTCATGTTAATTATTTCCTCCAAATTCTCGCTTGCGTTTTTATTAGAATTTTTTTCTTGTTTTATGAATTTTCAGGCTATAATTCCTTTCAAAATTTCTGATAAATTTTTAGTGCAATTGACTTTTTTTTGCAAAACCTTTAAGAACATATTCATCTCCATAGTTTAATTCACAGAAGTACCAAAATCAATAATCAATTTTTTTTACAGACTCAAAAATTTTCGACTTCTCATCCAAAAATTTATAATTTTTGATTGCTTTTGGAAAATACACTTATACTTGTTCCTAGAGTCCTGTCTTTCAGAAAATGTCAAAAAATACTAAACTTTCTGAACAAAACTTTTAAAAAAAAAGCTAAATATATAAAGTTACTTTTTTGGAAAAAAAAAAAAAATGCAATTTTTGAGTCCTGTTTTGAAATAATTTTTATTTTCAAAAATTTTTTGTTGTTATCAACTTAAGATAACAAAAATAGTTTTTATTAGCATAATTTAAAAAATTGTATAGAATTTCAAAATATTTAAAAAAAATGGATATTTTATTTAAAAAATTATAGATCAAAATCGCGAAAAAGTCAAGGCCAAAAATGAGAAATTTATTTTTTAAAGTTAAATACGATATAATTTATCTCAATAAGCATGTTTTTTTCTTGTCTTGATTAGGAGAATTAAAAAAAAAAAAAAAAAAAAAAAAAGGCGTTAGGAAAATTAAAAAAAAAAAAAAAAAAAAAAATAGATAAATATTTCATATTGTAAAAGTCCCTATATCTCGAGGTAGTCAACTTTGAACCACTGTAGCGCCCGTGCTACAGCTGCTGTCTACATCTAACAATATCTTAAAAGCCTAACTCCTCATCTATCCAAGTTTCATCTAAATAGGTTCAGTGGTTTCAAAGTTCCAGACTTATTACCATTTATTTTGCTTTTGGCCTCACAGCGCTCTTTAGAAGACATCTTATCAAAACAATTCCTAACCCTTTATAAAGTCCATGGAACAATTTCATAATATTTTTAAATATTCATAAAAAATAAATCTGTAATCCGTATCTCAGACAATCGCTGATGCAATAGCTACAAGCGCCTTTTAAAATTTTAAAAAATGTGCAACT
This sequence comes from Phormia regina, assembly GCA_001735545.1. NCBI lineage: Eukaryota > Metazoa > Arthropoda > Insecta > Diptera > Calliphoridae > Phormia > Phormia regina. Next base: position 5,148 of record MINK01033389.1, read on the forward strand.
TTGAAACTAACAGAAAAAATCTCTTATGAAACCAAAAATATTATTAAGATGAGCATCTAAGTATTTTCTTTAGAAATTAACAGCAATTAAAAGAATATAGAATATAATCGTGCTGTTGCCAGCAAAAAAAAAAAAAAAAACGAAATCAAATTTATTTTAAGCAGAAATACGCAAGTTTCCTAAAAAAAAACCCTATAAACCGATTTTGAAGAAGCAAGGAATTTTGAAGAATGTAATATATAAAATTATTACATAAGTGCAAATACAACTAACAGACTTTTCTTTTAACTAACTTCAGCAAAAGAAAATCATTTCTTCTCCCCTCTAATGATCCTTCAACACATATGAATGTGTTTGTGTAATATGTTAAGTTTACGATTTTTTTTTAAGATTTGCAATCTGTTTATCAAAAAAAATTTTAAACAAATGTTGTATTCTTTATTATTTTTATTATACAAATTTATTATTTTCTTTTCCCCTCATCTCTCTAAATCTTCAAACTTCATTTTATTACAACAATATAAAGTTGAAGACAACAACACAATTTTTTGGTATTATTTGAAATCTTTTATTATTTTTTGCTTTTCTTTGCCTGCAGATATTTTTGCGTAAATAAAGTCATCAACACATTTAAAAATTTTGCTGTCAGGCATATTTAATATACACTTATTTGTTGCTGTTGTTGTTGTTTTTATTTTCACTCCTATACCAATTTAAACTTTACCGGATAATCCAATTGTATTTGAAATAATTTTTTATATTTTATTTTATTTCTTTTTTTTTTAAGAATTTCTAAAGTTACAATTAGAATGATGAGATATATTTTAAGCTTATTTATTCGACAAATGTCTAGACTTTTAAGGGGGGTAATGCCTGTAAGTTATGTTTGTTATTTTTAAGCTTATTATTTAAAACGCTGCAGGAGAGTTTCATTAAATTGAGCTAAATCTTAAGAAATTTTTATTTTTTTGGTTTATTTACTCTTTTGGCAGACAAGGGGGGAGTAAAAAGAAAAATAATTTTAAGAAATAAATATTTATAAGAAAAAAATGTTTCTTAGGAAATCACAAATTTTAAACAAAACAAAAGATTTATTGAGATTAAATTTTTAAAGAGTTTCTTTTAAATTTATTAATTTTTATAATTTTTATTAAAAGGTTTTTAATTTTTTATATAATATATTTTCTTTAATTTTTTCTCTAAGAGTTTTCTTTTGATTTCTTTTAATGCTAATAATTTTATGCAAATATTATGTGCAAGAAAATAAATTTTCTTTTATCCTACTACTACACTTAGTTTCTTTCTTGTCCGTTCAATGTCCTTGACAGAAGTTTATTTAAGTAAAATAATTTTTCTACTTTTCATTTACTGCCACTATCAAACATTTGATAGGAATAAATGTAAATAATGTTGCAAGTAAGTCTTGCAACACTAGTTTTAAATACAGAACAACAATAGTAACAACTACCATAACAATAAATATTAAAGTAAAGAAAACAAAAGGATATATTGGAGTTATTGTTGTTGCTGGCAACAGCTACAACAATGATGCATTAAATAAAAATGACATTATGCAAAGAAAAAAAAAATTATATGGTCATAGTCAGAGTTGTTTTATTAAAACAAAACTAAAAAATAAAAATATTTATTTTCTTTTAGAAGAACATGAAGCTTCTAAACAATAAAGATAAAAAAAGAAAAAAAAAAATAGGAAACATAAAAATAAAGTTGGCAATACTTTCAAGACCAAGTGCTGGTATTTGAATATTAAAAGTGGTCACAATTTGTTTTGAAATTATTTTGCACTTGTTAGGGAAAAAAAGAAGGAAAAATAAAGGGAAAAGAAATTAATATTACAAAAACACTTAATATAAGAATACTATTTTAGATAAATTTATATTACACTGGACAACAAAAAAAACAATTTTTCGAACCGAAAAGAAATTTACTTTATATAACTTTACTTATAACTTTGTGAAAAAGACTTTCAACCACTAATATTTTTTTAACCCCTTTATTTCATAAATCCCTTCACCACACTTTGAAAAAATTTTCATAAAAAGGTGAGGGGAAGTGTTTTACAAAATAAGGTCCTAAATCTAACTTTTTTAAGAAACTATTGATGCAATTATGCTAACAATACTTTTTGCTGCAAGGAAAAAATCAAGACCTGAAACGGTTACATGTGTTGACAGAAAGTACCAAAATGTCAAAAATTTAAAAAAAAGTGTTCGAAACTAAATTTTTTTTATATCTTTATATCTTTTGTAGTCTATGTCCGATTCTTCTAACATAGACTACAAACACATGTAGGAAAAGATCAGTATGGATTTAATTTGCATTAAATAGACCTTTAAAATAAAGCATCATTTGGCATAATCTCGTTATTGTGTCCTCAACAGAAATGCTCTAGGAGGTACTAAAACTTGGAGAGGAATAAAGTGAAAGTACATTTTTTTTCAAAATACACTCGCAACTTTATTTCAGTGAAGCTAGGTTATAGCCCTATCAAAGAAGATTTCCAAATGACATTTTAAAATAATTGTGGCACACAGTGTTTCTATATGTGTGCAAGGAATTATAGGCTAATTTTTATTTAAATGGTTTAAATGGATGAAATGCCACGCCTACTTTAAATATTAAGTATAAAAGGTCTTATATCTTGGTAACTACAACAGTTAGAGTCTACAAATTCAGTATGGACAACTTTGATATTCATATAAACATTTGTAGAAAAAATGGTTGAACTAGCTACAGTGGACGTAAATAAAATACTATAACTCGTATATATGGGAAAGCTAAATGTCCCCAAATCGTGTATGAAGAAATTAAGAGTCGATACAAATATTTTGATTAAAAATTGGCGAATTAGCAATAGTAGGCGTAGCACCTTCCATATAACATGAATACTAAAACTTTTTTATCTGGGTACAGCTAATTTTATTTATATTGTAAGGACCAAAGCACGCTGGGTATAACTAGTCTCTTTATATGTTATAACTTAGATTAAAAGAAGAAAGTTTATTTAAAATTATTTTAATATATTTCATAAAAGTATAAAAAAACAAGAAATACATTATGTTTATTTCAATGTATATCTGATACACCTTCAGAATCTAGTTGCCACTCTGGCATTGATGCATCAGATAGTAATTATAAGATCACCACTCGCGTAATGATTTGTGGCACCTTGATGCAATAGACTATAAGTGTATCTTTTATATCTACCATCGACATAAAAGCTAAAGCATCCTCATTTGTGTACGGAAGTGGTTATGGAATAGAAAAGCTCATTTTTTTATTCTTAATGCTCTAGAGAGAGAAAAGAATCTACAGTTTTGACTATGCTTGCAGCACTTCGTTTTCCAGACTTATAAAGACTTTCGCCGCTGGATAAAGTTTTTATAAGTCTGGGAAATGAAGTGCTGCAAGCTGAATGCCTTAGAAGGTCAAAGGTCCATCCAAATTGGTCTTAGTAGAGTGAGATAGTGTAATGATGCAGTGGAGGTCTCCTTATACTATCTTTTCCAATGTGTTGCATTATCACTTCACATATTTAAATGTTTTGATTCCTACTTCTTTCAGAATTTAGAGGAATAGAGAGAATTTAGAAGATCCAATGAAGATGCATAAATTTTTGAAATTAACTGTACTATGTGTACAAAACATTGAGACACAAGAGGAGAATGTAATACTATCAAATGGACTAGATAGAGAACGGGATACTGGTTGTAAACTTGCTGATGAATCAATATATGATTTTCACTCTGGATCAACATATGGTATTGTGATTACACACGATTTCATGTGGTGCTCTCCTAAACCTAACCTAACCTAAGGTCCATTCAAGCATCCTCCATTACGAAACGATGAAAAAAATTTAGGTGGAATAAAAATAAAATAAAGAATAAAAATAACCTTCTAACCAATATTTATTTGTATTTTCGAACGTCAGCTTTGTTCGACTGGCTTGCGCCTACTTTTTCTTTAAAGTGCTTACAGACATTCGAGCATATTGCCTTACTTTTCTGTAATAGTTTTCCGTTTCATCATTCTTAATACCAATCTTAGTAGAAACGTGTTTAGTAACAGCATCTGTTTTCTTAGTAAGTTATTTTTCATTACGCCAAGTATTATACAGCTCTTTACTAGTAATAGACATGTTAAATTTTAAATAAAATTATATATTTATCGACGGTTTTCATGGGCTAAGAACGCGATAATTTTAGTTTACCATTAATAGTCGAGGCACAGCCAAGCGCTAATCAAAATAGGTTATGATATATGTCAATATATAGCTGCTTTTATAAGTGATATTAATAAAAAAAAAAAAATATATACATCGTCTTATGACTAATTAAAAAAATATATGAATTTTGCAATAAATGGATGAATATGAACAACACAACATCAATAAAAATTTAATTTTGCAAATTTTATAGGTTTAATAATTATAAAATCGCTAATATATCTACACATACTTAACTTATCGCAATATTTTTAATTTGTATTTAAGTTACGGTATTGTAGGGTACATAAATGCAATCATTTTTTATTTAGGACTAATTGGCAATTTTTTTTATAAATTTTTATCTTAAACCGCCACAAACATTGATGCATGTCGGTAAAAGTCATTCACGTTAATAGATCTGTGTTCCACTAATGCCAAGGAATATTATTACTAAATATCCCTAATGTGCCATTTAAAAATTTTCGACATTTTTTTTATTATAAAAATTAAACGAATTTGAAGAATTTCTCATCTGTTAAATTTTAAGAATTCGCATAAAATTTCTTTCTCCTTTTAATAATTTATTTGAACATTATTTAAAAAAAAAGTATTAAAACACTTATTATTTGATCCAAAAGCTCTTAAAAACAACCAAAATCATTTTTTATTTCATACACTTTTTTAATATCAAAAAAGAATAACCAACCAAATAATTAATTTCTTTATCTCAAAGGTACAATTACACAAAACAAAAACCGTCAAATGTTGAATAAATAAAATACAAACCAAATTTCCAATTAAAAAACCCAAACAATTATATGGATTTTGTTGTCGTCAAACCAGCTCTTTGCTCTACTCTGCTATATACTCAACTAAAATAAAACCAAGAAAAAAGGTTTCCTTTCTTTCTAAATGATGATGAAAAACCAAAAAGCAGATGACACTCATAAAAAAAAACGCAAACACAAAAATGAAAAATAAAAAAACTGAAACATAATTTAACCCCTTTTGGTTATAAGCACCAACAACAACAAAATCTCCAACATTTACAGTAATAATAACAAAAACCAGCAGGGGAACACTTCTTAATGCCATTGATGCCACAAACAGCCACAACATTTGTTAAATAAAAAAAAAAGTTTTGTTAAAAAAATATAACATAAAAAAGGAACACTATGAAATACGTTGTTTAAAATGCTGCATTGAAAAAAAATTTATATATGAAATAATAAAAAATAATAAAAAAAAACAACAAACTATATAAACTCTCGACCAAACAAAGTTTATTATAACAAGCAAAAATATTAATAAAGAAAAAAAAAAGAGTCACGCATATTTTTTATATAAATGCTTGTTATTAAATTTGTCTCAAATGCTAAGTCACTACTCGGCTCTGGTGGTTGTTCATACATAAATACATATATATTTTTTTAGGTTTTGCTTACTATTGTTGCGGTTTAAATATTTTACATATTTCTTTTATGAACTTTTATTTAATAGAAAGTTGCATATATTTAGTTTGTTATTATATAAGTAACATATGAAAAATTATATTACAAGAGCCAAACTGTTTGTATTGAAAAATATATATCGTTCATTCCATGAGGGATTTAAAAAATTAACTCTTATTTTATTTTTTTTTTTTTTTTGGTATTTTGAGTAACTTGCTCAAGGAGTAAGTTAAAAATGTCTGTGACTTTTTATTTATTTTATGATTTTAAAATTTAAACATTTTAAATTGTTCAAATTTTTGTCTATTGATTACATACATACATACGATTTAACGTATGAGTAATATTTAATATTGATAATAAGTATACGTACTGTTGGATATGTAACCTATGATCTGATCGTAAATTTTTCTTTAAAGGTTTTAAAATTTGATGAAATTTTTATTTTATTTTATATTTTATTTTAAATCGCGATTTACTGTGAATAAATTTAATCAGTAGACAGTGGAGGTTTTCGCCACTTTCTTGTATAAAATTCTGTAGTTTCAAAATGTTTCATGATATCAATTCGATTTTTTTAGTATTAATGGCTTATATTCCCAGCAAAAAACGTTGAAGTTCTTCAAAAAGATAACATTTTCACAACTTCAAAAGGGGAACAAAGTGCATATTTTAAACGTTTTTGGAAGTTCTTAATAATTACTTCCAAAAAAGTGGAAAATAAAAGAATTTTTAGCGGAAAAAATTTGTAATAATTTCTAACTAAAAAGAACTTCTGCATCTCTTTTTCACCACTAAGTACTTCCTTTCAATGACAACACAATGTTAAAATCATAGCTTTT
>MINK01033483.1:0-11638 GCA_001735545.1 Phormia regina
TAAATTCCAGTCAAATTTATTTTATTTGAATATTTTTAATTTTTTCAATCATATTTCCAGCATAAACTATTTTAATATTTGAATTTATGTCGATTTCCAGCAAAATATTCCAAGGCTGGAATTTTCGAAACTTGTTTACAATACAAATGTATTACCAAGAAAATATTGTTTTTTTAATTCTTTAAGATTTTGCCATATTTGTTTAATATTTCGAAAAACCACTTGATTTACCTCTCCCATGAGATCAGCATCCACCAAAAATAATTTATTTTGCTTTATAATCAAACTTCCTTAAATTTATTTATTATTATTTTTTTGATATGTGGATTAGAAACATGTTTTTTTTTTAACCTGAATAACCGCATTAAACTGTCCCTATTAAGTAAAAATACAGGTTGTTTTTATATTTCGCGAATAAAGTATTTCTTTTATTTATGATTTCTGTATTGTTTCATTTTTTTATTTATTTTTAAATTAAAAATATTATCATTTTTATTACATGTTATAGGTAAATATTTTTTTTATTTTAATTTTTATTATTAAACTCTAAATTATAAAACACATGTTTCCGCTTAGAAATTATGACTGTACAAAGTAAACACTAGGATAAATGGTTATAATTTACATAAAGGAAACTTTTTTGTTATTACGATTTACGACTTATTAACTATAAAATATGAATTTAGAATAAAGTATTATTTTTTGTGTGTGTGTTTGGCTAAGTTCAAATTAAATAAAACTTTGATCATGGTTATTTAGACAAAGAAATGAATAATATAAATAATTGATTTTTTTTTTTGTTATTCTATTAGAAATGTATCCACAATTTTTATAAAAAAAAACAAAAAATGTGGCATATTAAAGATCTTTTAGAATGTTGAATTAGCAAAATTAGGGTTTTTTTAATTGAAATGAGTTGTGAAAAAATATTATTAATTTTTTTAAAGTATGAAATAATTTCTTTTGTAATTTTGTTCAATTAATATGTAGTAGTTGTCTTTATTTTAAATGAAATTTTATTAAAAAGACAGGAAATGTGAACTTAACAAAATACAAATGTTCGAATTTAATATTCAAACTCATTTTCTTTTGTATTAAATAATATATAACACCCCATATTTTGTATTTAGAAAACTTGTGTTAATAATATCCATATTTCACTATTAAAAAAAAATTCATTTGCGTTTGCATTTGATTGAAGAGGATAAATAAATCAGCTTTTAATTTTCATTTTAACAAAGTCCAATTTTTTGTTTAAATATTTTTTCTGTTTTATTAAGCGTTAAAAATTCCAATTTGGAATTTAATAATTATAAATATAAATAAATGTATTTTTGTTGTATTTTTCTTTTTATAGTTTATATAAATGTCCTTAGCTTAACTTAAAATATACTTTATACAGTATTTTTTGTAGAAATTATTTTCTATATTATTTAATTCTAAAGATATTTTTATGAATTTATATTTATATAAAAAAGAAAGTTAACAGAGATAAAAAAACTCATATGAAAGTAACTTAAAACTAGACTTAAAAGTTTAAACAGATGCTTAAATAATATGGTTTTCAGTTTAAAACAAAGTGGATGCATGAAAAAAAGAAATGTACCTTTTTCACAAATTTCATTCTCTAATGATTGGCTAGCAATAGGAGTTTGTTTGTTTGTTTGTTTGTTTGCAGTATTATATACTAAATACAACATACAATACACATTATATTAATATTATATTTTTGTTTTCTTTTATATAATAGTAAATACAAAGTTGTTATGTATAATGATTTTACACAATGAGGATTATTAAAGTATAGTACATAATTAAAACTACTATATGCACATATATTTTTGAGATAATGACGAAGATGGTGGGGAGTGAGATAAGTGTAAAAGAAATAGAGTAAACAAAACAAGATTTATAAAAACTTGCAGTTATAACGCATGTTATTTAGTAGTAATTAGTTGGTTATTGTTATTTTAACATTTAGTCTTGTTTTGTTGTTAGCTATTATGTTTGCGGTGGCGGAGGCCGTCGATCATAATCGGCATTTGGGGGATTATTAGAATTGTTTACACTAGTTGGGGCAGCACCACCGCCTCCACGTCTGTAGTTTTCAGGGGGATATTCACGGGACCAGTCACCATGATAGCGGGGATCACCAGTATTTCCTACTCTACCACCTCCACCATAATTACCATGAGGACCACCCATACCAGGAGGTATCACACCGTTTGGTGGCATATTATAATACGGAGGTATATAATGATTTGGATAACCATGCGGAGGCGGATGTGAGGGTGGATATCTAAAAAAGAAAACAAGGGAAGTTATCAATTATAATGCTGCTCTAGATCGTTTTTGGTTCAGAGTTCTGTATATCAATTCTAGTTCTGTTTAAGTTCGATTATATTTATAGTCACGGCTCGGTTATAGTTACGTTTTATTTAAGTTCGATTCTATTTATAGTCACGGCTCTAGATCGTTTTTGGTTCAGAGTTCTGTATATCAATTCTAGTTCTGTTTAAGTTCGATTCTATTTATATTTATAGTCAGTTACGTTCTATTTATAGTTCCAGGCAGTTCTAGTTTGTTTTAGTTCAGTTCGTTCAGTTTTAGTTTAGCTCTAGTTCCCTTTTAGTTCAGTTCTAGCTCACTTCTATGTCAGTCCGAGTTCTGAAGCAGTTCAATTATAGTTTATAGGATTGATACTTATAAACAAAGGCTTGTTCTATCCTCCTTCCATATAAGATGAATTTTGAAAAAGGTTTGGCAGTTGAACATGATGACTACAAAAGTTTTTTTTCAGGCTAAATATAAAATTCCTGCGGCTCCTTAAACTTACCTTCTTTTATCGCCTCGTCTATCTCTATCCCGATCTCTATGATCACGGTGATAACCACCGCCCGGAGTACGATTATTGTAACTATCGTACCGATCACGTTTATAATCAGAATTGCCATATCTGAAAAAAAGAAAAGAAAAACATATTTTTATGAGCTAAAAGAAATCTATTTAGCAGAAAAAGGTGAAAAATTATAATAAATATAAATAATAACTTACCGATCACGATTATGACTCCAACGATCACCACCGCCACCACCAGAACCGCCGTCCATATATGGTGATGAAGTGGCACCAGGGGGTAGACGTGAATTGCTCGGATGCATTCTATTATTTGGTGTAGAAGGGGAATTTATTGAATTGCGACGATCACTGTTATTACTACCTCTACTAGTATTTAAACCATCATGACTATTTCCACCACCATAATAATCATCTCGTTGACGTTGTTTGTTGCGCTCATCACGATTTCTAAATAACAATTTAAACAAATAAAAAAAACTATAATGTTAAAATTATAACACTAAATACTTACCTTCCCGGACCACCTTCCATATTCAGTCTTTTGTATGACATTGATTTCATATCACCACCTTGTTGCATAGGTGTACAACCACCGGCAACATCGTTTTCATCACGTTTACGTTTCATAGGTGAATTATTATGACCCGGTGTCATACCCGCACCCGTGTGTGGTTTATGTTTATTCATATGAGGTTTATTATTGCCCTGATCAATTTTCATAAATCTTTCAGATTTAGGTTTATCACGTTCCCTTTCCTTATCCTTTTCTTTATCCTTATCTTTTTTCTTCTTTTTCACCGATTTATTTTTTTCATCGTTGCCATTTTGTGTTAAGGATGCGTCTTTTGATTTCTTAATCGGCGATTGTGAGCTTTTATTAGAGTTTTTATCTGGACTGGCAGTTTTATTTGCACTAGAATCCTTAGGATCTTTTGATGCAGCTTTGTACATTTTAAAAAGTTTTTTGGCGTCAAATTCTAAAAAAGAAGGGGGTTAAATAATAAAAATATATTGCTGGAAGAGAAAACAAATGTGTTTTTTTACCTGTAAATTTGGAAACAAAATACCAAAGATTTGAACGCCATTCTTTCTTCTCTGTTTCTTTGGTATACGCTTCTAAACACACATCTATTTGTCTTCCTATGGAAATTAAACAATCTCTGGTATGTTTTACTTGATCTTGCGTTGAAAGACTGGAATCTGGACGATCCAAGGCTTTTAAAGCTTTTTTAACTGGTCTCATTTTTTCTTTACATTCATTGAATATATTAGGATCTAAATCACCCAGTACCTCCAGGGCTCTTGGTTCATTGTTCGCAGTAAAATGCATAGGTTTATTAGTCGAATCAGCACCTGAAGATTTCTTAGTTTTGGATGTGGATTTAGCCGATGAATCTTTTTCTTTAGCTGCTTTTTGTTTTTTCTTAGTTGTGACATTAGTGGTATCCACATCATTCGAAGTGGATTCTTCAACAGCATCAGGTTTCGACTGACTTTCTTTTCTTTCTTTACGTGTTTTTTTCTCTGTGGCCGGTATGCTGTCACCTGTTTGTGATGCTTCTTCTGCCTCGGAAACATGTCGAGACTTACGTTCTGGTGTTGCATTATGTGTTACCGTAGAAACTGCTGTTTTTGCTTCTCTAGGCTTTCGGGGTTTACGTTGTTTGCGTTCTCCACCTTTTTTAGTTTCCACATTCTTCTTTATGATTTTAAGTAGGTATTCCGCTCTCGATTGCAAATGTTTAGCTTGAGGTTTGCGATCATCATTGTGGAGAATTTTTTCTGTTAACTTGAGACTGGGATCCATTTTCATTTGCTCCCAAGAACCAATACCATATTGATAGATACCACAGAGTAATTTAGAATCCTCCTCGTCTCCCCATTCAACATCGAAGTTAGCGGGTCGCGTTTTAATATTCAAAGACCAATTTAGTCTTTCTGCTGCTGTGCCAGGTATTACATCGTTTAAGGGTTTGAGTTCTTCTTCACAAGACAAAAGGGTTTTGGCATTAAAGGACACACCACCTAACTTAACCGAAAATGTAGCTCTACTACGTTTTTGTTTACTAACGGTTTCTTCAGTAGCATTAGCTGCATTAGCATTTACGTCAGCTGATTTCTTGTTGCCTGAGAGTTCGTCTTTATGTTCTTCCAAAAATTGAACACAACGATCGTGTAGCATTTCTCCTATGCGCTTGAGCTCAGCCAAAGGTTTTTCTTGTAACTCAGCATCACAGGCTATGGCTTCTAGCCGTTCTAATGGGGCAGGGAATTTTTTATACGACTTTATGAAACGTCTAATTTCGGTGTCGGTAAAGCCAGTTATTTTCTCTTTCATTGCTGGTCTACCACGTTTGGATTTAGATTTTCCATCGGCATCATTGCTGGCATCCGAACCCATATCATAATCGGAATCATTAGAATCTTCTGCTTGACCCTTTTTGCCACCTCTTCTACTGGGCGTATCATTTTGACTATTCGCTGCTGTTTTTCTTCTGGGCGGCAGATATAAATCTTCCATTTCCTTGGCCTTTTCCTCATTTTCCACGACTCGGCGGAAATCTTCGGGAATAATATCATCCCAATCTTTTGTATCTTCTTCTATAGCTTGGTTATCATTATCCTTTGTTGAGGTATCGGGCTCCTCCTCAAATGCAGCTATACTAGCCACTTTAAATGCCGACAGTAAATCATCACCAGGCATTTCGGGATCTTCATTGCGTGTCTCAGCTCTGCGCAAGATTTCATCTATATCGCATACCAATTCTTCATCGTTTTCTTGTTCATCCTTAAACAATTCTTCAGCACCAAATTTCAATATAGCTGAGAGATCGTCTTTATTGAAAGGAGTGTTATTGGAAGACCCAGAACTACCTCTATCTAAAACTGTGCGTCCTGTAGTGTCCATACGTTGTATAACCAAATGATCTAAGACCATTTTTTGTTTAGCCCTTTCGACAATTTGCTCTTCCACTGAACGTGCTGTTACCAAACGATAGATATTCACTTGATTTTTTTGTCCTATACGATGGGCACGAGCTTGTGCTTGTAAATCGTTTTGAGGATTCCAATCCGAATCGAAAATGATCACAGTATCGGCAGTAGCCAAGTTAATACCTAAACCTCCTGCTCTTGTTGAGAGCAAGAAACAAAAATCTTGAGAACCTTCGGCATTGAAATGATCCAAAGCTTGTCGTCGAATTTCACCCTTAATGCTGCCATCCAAACGTTGGAATGAAAAGTGACGCTTTTGCAAATAATCCGCCAATATGTCCAACATGCGAACCATTTGTGAAAAGATCAACACTCTATGTCCCGTCTCCTTAAGTCGACACAGCAACTTGTCTAGCAGTACAAGTTTACCCGAACCTCTTAGTAACGTTTGTAAAGCTTCATCCTGTTGCATACCCATCAATTCAAATTCTGAAGGTCTTATAAGGGCGGCATGATTACAGCATTTTTTCAATTCAATAACAATATTCAAAAATGTTGATGTCGAACCCTTCTTACCCTTGCGCAAGGCATCAAAGTTCTTTGTGAGAATCCATTTGTAATATTGTTTTTGCAGCGAAGTCATTTCAACACGTAAAATTTGTTCAACTTTGGCAGGCAGAGATTTTTCTACATCCTTTTTAACACGACGCAGAATATAAGGTTCTAATTGTTGATGGAGTTTGGTATAGCCCTTATCAGCGGCATTACCATGTTCTACTTCAAAATCTTCCCATGTAACGAATTTCTCAGGCATTATAAAATGAAGTAGAGCCCAAAGTTCTTTGAGAGAATTTTGTAGTGGTGTACCCGTAATTAATAATCTATGATTGGTTTCAAACTCTTTGAGCGATTTGTATAGGAGAGAATCATCGTTTTTCAAACGATGAGCCTCATCGACAAGCAATGCTGCCCATTGCAATGTACCCAGAAATAATTTATCCTATAAAAAAAATGATTAAAATTGTATAGACTAGTATTTTATTGATTTGTCTTATATATATAAAAAAAAAAATTATGACATTTTTATTATTAAATGTTATACAGTGGGATATTATCGGAAAAAAATGTACGTTACTAATAAGTAAACAGTTTTACTTTTGCACCTTTTACGACCAAAGAATAAATCCGTCTCCTACATCGGCAAAATTCAATTTTATTTAAACAAATAAGCGATTCACATGAAAAGATCGCATAAATGGGAATAAAATGGCTGTCTGAGAGAAAAATATGTAAAAATTATAAAATCGAAATATCCGACTAAAGCGAAAAAACCTAAAATGAAGCTTAAACGGGTTACTGTCAAAACGAAAAAACTATAAAACACTATCCGATTCTTTTTTAGAGAGAATTAGGTATTAAAAAATCTCTAAAACAAAAACAAAAAAAGATTTAATGGAAATATTTTTATAGAAAAGAGAATTACATAATCGATAAAAAAATCAAAGTAAAAAAACGAAAATGTGTTCTATAAAGAATGAAATGTTTTCATATTTAACAACTATTTATTAATTGTTAAGCATTTTCGGCGCAGCGGAACTTCCGAATTACTAATAATTGAACGTATGATAAGAAAAAAATAATTTACTGTTTCTTATTCAATACCCATTGCCATTCCTCCCCTCAAACTTACCTTTAAAACAATCTCATAAGTGGTGAGAATGCAATTAAATTTCAGTCTTTTCGAACCATCAAATGTCCATTCATATTGACGTATCATTTCACGTGATTTAACATCACCCAAATATGTCACCACATTCATGTCCGGAGCCCATAATTCAAATTCACGCTGCCATGCAGTCATTGTTGAGAGTGGCACCACACACAAAAATGGACCATACAGATGATGCACTTTAAAGAGGGCATACAAAAAGCATATTGTTTGTATTGTTTTACCCAAGCCCATTTCATCGGCCAAAATCACTGAGTTTTCTCGACACCATGAATGCAAAAGCCAATTTAAACCATCCATTTGATAATCTCGTAGCGTTAAACCTTCTTGTAAAAATTCGGGTTGACCTTTTAATTTGTAAAACTTTGGACGATATTTCAGAACTTTACAATGGCGTGAGGGTGTACATTTGGAATTTTCACGTTCATTGAAATGATCAACACAGCTTTGCCATTTACGCAAAACTAAATTCGCATCTTCCCAAGTGGCTTCGGAATAGGGCAGTGATTGCCATTTACATAGGTATTCGCTGTCACCTTCTGGTTTTTCATTGCGTGATATGATACGATCAACATAATTGTACGATTTAACTAAATCATTTTGTAATTCTAATTTACATTCATAGTAGTCGATGTCCTCGGGACCAGCATGACGCATAAAATATTCATGTTCCTGTTCTTTTTTAATGAAATTATCCAACTTTTTCATGCCTTTGACTTTTTGTTCTTTGAGGGTAGTTTCCGATTCCCAGGTGTTGTGAATGTAAGACCAGCCTTTCCATTTGATTAGATATTGTATTTCTGTATTTTCTAAATCGTTTTCATCAACACCTTCATTAGGATCACAGCCGCTTTCTTCGATGGCATAGACGGTAGTTTGATTGCCAGTGCAACCTTTTTTGCCTCGACGTTTCGCTAAAATACGTTCAATGGTTTCACATTTTTCGTCTTCCTCTGCCGCTAAAGCAGCAGCCTCTGCTTGGCTCTCGTCGTATTCTACTTCTAATAAATCTTCAGAGTCAGTTTTATCATCTTCGGAAGCTTCTTTATAACTAACAGCAGCCGCAGCACGTCGAGTACCAAATCTAATGAACACATATTAAGCGATAATTTTACTTATTGATCCCACAACAAAACGAACAAAAAATAGCAAAAAATATATACAAAATGTTTAAAATAAATTTACCTTTTCTCATCATTGCTATCATCGGATGTGGTAGATTTTTTATTACGTTTCTGTTGTTTAGAGGCAGGTGGTTTACGTCTTGGCGGTGTTGAATCTTCACTATCACCATCACTCTCATCACTGCCTTCCGAATCCCAACTAAAAGATTTTTTGTAATTTTATTTCAATTAAATTTTTTCTAAAACACATTTCTATTATCAATCAATTACTTTTGTTTTTTCTTCTTCTTTTTGACAGGTTTCTTGACTCTTTCGGCAGGTGCTGGTTTACGAGTTTGGCGGCCAGAAGTTCTTTTAGGTTGATAATCTTCTTCAGAATCTTCCTGTAAATGTTAAATATTTTTTATATTTTTAATATTCAGTTAAGTTGTCGTCTTTTGAACCTACACTACTACTGCTACTAGATTCCGAGGCTGATTGAGCAGAAGAATTCGATGATTTTGAAGATCCACCTGAATCAGATGCATTATCATCAGAATCACTGTGATTTTTTATAGATTCAGACGTCGTCGTTGGTGCCGTCGTCGTCTCTTTAGCCATTGAGTTTGAATGATTTTTTTCTTCGTCACTATTTGAATCATCGTCGTCATTTGAATCGTTGGAATCATCATCTTCATCATTGGTTGTATGTGAGGTATTGTTATCTGTCGTGGCAGATGTTGTGGTTGTGTTATTGGTAGTATTGTGTTGTGGCTGTTGTTGGTGTTGATCAACACCCTCCCCTCTTCCGTCTTCGCAATCACTACCTCCTTCTCCACCGCCTTCAGCCTGGTGATGTTTTGTTTTCTCCTCTTCCTCATCATCATCGTCATCGTTTGATGAATTGGAATCTGAGTTGCTCCCACTTTCGCTACCACTTTCATTGTCGTCCGAATATCCATTGGTCTTTGTATCTTCTTGTGCATCCATGGCTGTTGGTGGAAGTCCAGCTTCTGTATTTTGTTTTTGTTGATGTGTAACATAATGATTTTCTTGTTCTCTTTGCTGTTGTTGTAATTGATGATGTCCATCTCTTGCATTTTCATCGTCTTCTTCTCGATCGGGTGGTTCCGGTGATGTGTGACCGTCACTGGAATTTGACGATGATGATGAACTGTCTGAATCGGAATCGGATTCTGAAGAACTACCGCTACCACTTCCTGAACCATTACGTTCTTCGCGAGTATCATCGTTATCTTCCGATCCTATACTGTTAAAGGATTCATTGTGTTCCTAAAAAAAATAACGAAACTAATTATTGAAATAGCTACAAATTTTTTGGAAATATTTTTTAATTTTTCTTTTAGAATTGAAATACGCAATAATACCCAGAAAATAAATCTAATTTTTTTGGAATACTGTGTGCAATCCAAAATAAATTAAATGGAAATATTTGTGCAGTTTCGAGGCGGCTGGACGGAAAATTATTGTGTATTTTGGTTCGAAGGGAAAATATTTCAAAAATTGTATTTTAAATACAGTAGGGTCTCGATTATCCGTTGTTCGATTAATCGGCAACGTCGATTATCCGGGAGATATGATTTTTTCTGTATTGTGAAAACACTACAACTATCTGAGAGCCTGAACGCTTCCCTGACGTTCTCCTCAAACAGATAAACAACAGATAAACACTTGCAATATACATTGATGTAGTTTTTCTTTGTTTGTATAACACATATTTTATACTTTTCAGATTTGTATCTCAACAAAATTAAGCATACGAATGCCTTGTAAATCATGGAACTTTCCAACAAGTGAATTGTCTAAAAAATTTTAAATATAAAATTTTTCAACTTACACTAGTAAATGATGGATTAAAACTCGTGAGAAATATGCCTCAAAAAACTCAATCAGAGAAAAATAAAATAAATTTTATTAGCACAATTTAGATAATTGTAGAAAAAAATTAGAAGTTATAGGTCAAAATCTTAAAGAAGACAAGTCAAAAAATGAGAAATTTATTTTTGGAATTTAAATATCTTTTAAACCATACGAGATCCAAAAACGTTCTAAAGGTTTAACTACTCCTCTATCGATGTTTCAAGTTTCATCTAAATCGGTTCAGTGGTTTATTTTGCTTCAGGCCCCATTGTGCATTGTGACCACATGTGGAACATATGTTATTAAAAAGTTGTTTTTTATTTTTTGAAGATAGACTATCATTATATTCAATAATTAGAAATGATTTTATTTTGCAAAAAAAACTCCATGTAAATTGTTTTTGGTTTTCAAAAAATTGTATGGAAATTTTTTCAAAGTGAGGTGATGGGATTAAGAGAATAAGGGGTAATTTATTTATTTGTATATAGTTTTTAAAATAATAAAAATATATATATTTTAATAAAATTTAACATAAATCCGTGCGCCAAATTTCATGAAGATCGGTCCATTATTCACCATAAATGACAAGAAAAATTTCTTTATTTAAATATTACCTTTTGTTTGTATAAAAGTTGCGGGAGCTTTGTTTGAGTGGTAGCACTAATGGCGATCACAAAACGAGTAAAGTAATTTAGTAAAGTAAAAGAAGATGACAAAGGGCAATGCTTAAAAAGGGTACCGTTAACGGTTTTACTCGTTAGAATTTATAACAAAACTCCCATCCAAGGGTGTTAAATAAGGAGTATAATAAATCCTAATGTAGTACGAAATAATTTAATCAAAGATAAAGAAAAAGTACAGTAATAAAAATACATAATTAAACACTACCATATAAACCCCACTTTTGAAAATCACTTTAATGTGTATAAATCCCATAAAATTGTTAATATTAATTTAATATTCGTCACAAATAACATTTTTATAATTATAAATGTCAGCGCAATATTTCATGAAGAACGGTCCATAGTTAACAATAGCTCCCACATAAGACCCAAAAGTGCGTAAATACATGCGAATCTTAGTATCGAAGTAATATTCGTATTAGTATTTGTTATTTTGCACCTAATAATTG
>MINK01033516.1:0-10692 GCA_001735545.1 Phormia regina
CGAATATTATATTAGAGTTGATTTTTTGTTTATCTTTTTTTGGAGTCCTCTTCCATTTTATTTGCTTTTCAACATACTTTGTCAAACTTTCTTTTTGTGGATTTTTATTACAATCATATGTATTTTCGGCATCGATTATTTTTGCTTTTTGATATGTAAAGCTTTTTCTAATATATTCCGTAGGCACCATTAAACTTTTTCCTTCCAAGGTTACATTTTTAGTTATGTTAAAATAACTTTCTACAGGGCTGTTGGACACTCTTGTATTCTTTTTGTCAACGAATTTTCCCATGATGTTTGTCCACAGCGGGATGTATGGGGCATATTTTTTTAATATTATTTCTGCAAATTCTTTATAATAATATTCATTTGTTAAAGTTGCTTCTTTCTTTGATTTTAAAATATTATTGAATATTTCCAACGATTTTAAAAAGAATGGACTTTTTTTATAGTTCGCAGATTTTATTCCTATATTATTTTCATTTATATTTTCCTTATTATAGTCATCGAAGTCCGCATTGTACTTTTTTGCATTAGTTTTAAGGTAGCTTAAAGATATTTCTACATCTGAATTTAAATACATATTAAGCAGCTCCAAAGGGTAGACATTTCGCTTATATTTACAGCATATACAAATTGCCATTTAAAAAAATGTATGTGATTCACATTCTTGAAATTCGCTTCAATATCTTTGTAGCATATACGTAAAAAATATGCGCAGCATATCTGTATTATGACTAATTTACTGGTATGATATATATTGCATAAAGAGTAGCATTTTATAATATACTGTTGGGGGTTGTGGACATTTTCCTCTTTATTAAAAATACGAACAACAGCATTGATGGACGCATAACTCCAATCCATGCATATTCTTTTACATATATGCCACATGATACCATTTTTTAAACAAAAAACTTTGAGAAATATAAAAAAGCGCTCAATATCTTCGGAATAGTGGCTAGCTAGTAAACACTCAGCAATGGGGATAAGGAAACCACGTTCATTATTTTCTCTAATATGGGCTACCATTGAGTAGAGAAACACTCTTTTAGACTCCTTTTCCAATTTCTTTACTATATTACCAGTAGCGTCCCAAAATAAAGTGAAATTTTTTATTTTCTTTCTGTAGAAATTTTATTTGTTTTAATGAAAATAAATATATTTCCAAGGGACTGGATATATGTTGAATAAAGGTTTTCCAATTTTTATCGCACTGCATTTTGTACAAATCGATGATAGGATTTGAGTCTCGTTGCTGCGAACGAAGTTGCTCAGACTTAATTTTTCGGGCAACATCTCGGGATGGAATTTCCTGGTCGTTACCAATAATCATCAAATGTTCTTTTTGGAAACACAGTTTTGAATCCCTCCAATTGGCAGCCTTTTGAAGCTTTAGTTCATATTTTGCAATAATTCGGCGAATACTACGTATTTGCTGATGTTTTAGCTGTGTAGGATGTTTAATACTCTTTCCATCTGACTGAATTTTCCCCATGACGCTGCGCTTTCCAATATTACAACAAAAACGGTAACGTCTGCAACCACTGTTATAATAAATGCATTTGGCATATAGATATAATATTGTTTTTTTTTACTCCACACATAACTAGTGTAAGTAATCGGGCAGATATTGTTAATTTTTTTGAATTTCTCCCGGACGATGTCTTATTTTCTTGTTCAATACTAGCATTTGAATTAGGGACTAGAAATGAGTGATTACTATTTAATGATGTATTTTTTAGTAATGATGAATGGCCAAAAACTATTGAATCTATTAAATCAACATTTAAATCGGTGGATTTGATTGATGTATCAATACATATATTATTTGAATTGAATTGTAAAGATTGATTGTGTTGTAGGTTAGAGGAGTTAATAGGATTGCAGACTGGAGCATCATTAGAACTAAGAACTAAGATATAAATTATGTTATTAAGTTGATATAGTTAACTTTTTTATGTTCTTACCATCATTATTTTTGTTCACAACTAAAATCATATCTTCACTTGAAGTATTATTTAATTTTTCTATAAAATAATGCAATTTTAATAAAAATGTTAATTTTTGTTATGTATTTCAATAGTATTTACCTTCTTTTATTTCTATATCTATATTAAATATTCTGGCTGTTTCAACGTAAATAAAATACATATCTTTAGTAGTGCAGACGTCCAAGAGCTCGTACAATAAACCATGAACTGATACATCTTTTTTGCTCTAAATAACCATAAATTCAATTTTAAACTTTGAATTTTTTAAAAAAGGCGACAATATCACAAAATTATGTTTATAAATTGTGTTTTATATTGATAATAAAAATGTAAATTTTACAAATAAACAAGTAAGAAAACATTAGTATAGAAAAATCTGGGATACCAGGAGTGGTTTCTATTTGATAATGGACTAAAAATTTAACCTTCTTTTACACAGAAAAAAATGGACTTCAATAACGAAATTGCTTATGTTCACTACACTCTGAAAATTTATTTGACCATTTTAAAATAAAAAATAATTAATCGCCGAATGTCCAAAACTTCATGATAAACGGTATTTAACATTCGCTAAAGTTAACCCCATAGAAAATGTCAAATATCCAACAAAAAAATTTTAGGAATATTATAAATTATTTTCCAAGCATTAATTTGTTATCCAAACTTTAATTATATTTTAAGTAGAATACATTTATCTAATTCTTTCTTTTTTTAATTTTCAAAATAACCCGATAGTGTTTTTTTTTTTTTTCATTTAATTATAGTTGTAATTGTAGTTTAATATAATAAAATAAAATAAATGAAAAATCAAAAGGGATATACATTTCTTAATAATCCATCCAAAAATTGCTCTCTTGCAGTGAGTGCATTTATAGCAAAAATTATTATTTTTGATTTATACAATATAATCTACAATACTTATTGTAATAACTTTTTTAGTTAATAAAATCCGACGTATAGTTAAGGAGTTATAAATATTTAAAGTTTCATATGACTAACAGAGTATAAACAAAAAATTAAAATTGTTAAAAAAAAAAAAAAAATAATTTTTTGAGTGATAAAAATTATGGAATATTTTTTTATATTAAGGGAACCATAGACACATAACACCGATAATGCAGTATCAAAGGTCAAAATCGTTTTGATTTTAAAATAAACTCATACTAAAAACAGTTATTTAAATGAATTTTTGAAGTTTTATTTTTCATTAATAAAAATTTCAGTTCGACTTCTTAAACTGAAAGAAAAATAATAAATAAATATATAATAAGTAGTGAAATCGTCAATCACATGTACAGTGTCTCACTGAAGTATATGAATTTTTTAAATCATTAACAAAAATGGTTTAAAGAAATATCATTAGATTTATTAACAGAATTTCATTTGTTAGTTGTTAACTTGATATTGTAAAAAACCACAATAAAAAATATTGACTTGTGTCGGAGAAATTCTGAAAATAGTACAAAAAGACATTGAATTTTCCTCACAAAAATATTTGAATTTTTATTATATCTATATTTGAAGATATCAAAAAGTTAAAAATAGATGAAATTATTAAAATTTTTTGTTAATAATATACTGTAAGTATCACAGTTAAATTGGGGGATATTTAGTCAATTATTTAGCCATTGATAAATTTTAAACTAAAACACTAGACTTCATGATACAGCTTCAAAATAAACCGCGACATAATTGTGCATAATAATATATTTTTAGTTACATAGCCATATTATTTTTGGACAAACAACTTGCACTCCAGAAATGATGGAACTCAAAATTTTGTATTTTATTTGGATTTAAATAAGTTATATTAACAGAAAAGTAAACTTTTTACCTGTTTGTAGTGCCTAGTTAACTTAAAAGACTTATGGTATATGAAACATTAAAAATTCTTTATGAAACTTTTTATACTATTGCACCAATTAGCCATATACTTTCATAACCGGTATCCAAGTTTCCCTTTTTATTGCAGCTAATCCCTACAAAAACCAAGTCTAAAGTTTTGATAGAATGTGTGGTTGAAGAAATAGCAAAATCATTTTATATTTCTAAAAAACAAAATAAAATTGATGATATAATTTAGGAAAAATTATTCGATTATTCCAAATTTTGTTTTTATAAGACGTACAAATATAAAGAAACTTCGCCTATTTTCCCCAAAATTGTAAACTCTAAATTTTTAAAAACAATAAATATATGCTGGATTGTAATACTTAATAACAATTAATATACAAATATATATATTTTGTCCTTTTTGGTTTTTTGAGTATATGGATGTATTTAAATACAGAAAATAAAAAATTCAAGTACTCTTGTGAGGTACCTGTAATGGCCGCACGTGTTGTTTTTCTCAATTTCTTGGAAACGATTCAACATTTTGTGTTACTTTTTGCGGCATTAGGAAGAAGACAAATCATGCAAAAGATCCCATTCATAAACAAATATTTTTTATTTACATAATGTTATAACTTAAAATAATTAATTTTTTTTATTAAAAAATAAAAGTCACTAATTTATGTGAGTTTATCGGCAGTATTTCTCTGCCGACGTTTTGTTCATGTGTGAACAAGAAAAAGGCTAGTATAGACGGTACGTTAGGCTTTGTTTGAAAAATGTTCGTGTCTCAGTTTAACAATCAGCAGTGATGCAAGCTGTAACGGCACAGCTATCCAATTTTTTAACAGGCCACGCCGCCGCTGAGTTCTTCGGCTGATAGGCGGCTCAATTTCGAGTCATTTTAATTTGCTTTTTTATTGGATAAGGATACATATTTTATGCCAAAGCTTGCAACTTCTTTCAAATAAAACAAGTTCTATTCTATAAGAGTATATATTCGTAAAAATAAACAAAAATTCGTTTTGAAAGTTTATTATTGACTAAATTTTTTCAGTCAATAATAAACTCTGCGTAAAGCCGTTCAGCCGCCGCCGTCGAAAAATTTTATTGTTGAGCCGCCGAAATTTTTTAATCGGCTTGCATTTTTGACAGGCAGCACGGATAAAAGTCGGCGGCGCTCATTGTCTTAAAATCAAGCGCCGACATATTTAAATTTGAATACACACTGTTTCAACGTAAATAAACTATGTTAGATAACGCCGGCAATAAAGAGTAACTATTTTCTTAATTTAAGTTAAATATTATTATTTTTTTTTTTTCACTTATTCAAGAGAAAACATGAAATTTTTGAGCTCAATTTTAATGAAATCTTATATTATTTTTTAATAAATGCCTTTAAAATGCGCTCCCGTCCAAAGAAACAAGCCGAGGCAACATTTTCGTATGCCGATTTTGAGCCGATGAAAACAGCGTCGGCGCATGAAGTAGAAAATTACACGGCGGCGGCGCAAAACCGGCTTGGAGTCGATCAGTTTGTATGCAAAAGAAAATGGTAGCGACTTTTTAGTCAAACAATTCTTATTAAATTTTTTGTTTTTCTGTTTTATTCCAAAAAACACAGAAGACACTTGTCTTTTAATAAATTATTACATACGAAACCTACATATTTAAAACACAATTTGGTAAGAAAGATCGCCTCTTTTAAAAATTTATGTTAATTAATTTATGTTACAATATTTCTAAACAATGAGTATAATCTTTTCTTTTGGTTATATTTAGGTTTAATACATTTACTTCCAAGCAAAATAAGAATTTTATTAAACTTTTCAAAAAACTCTGAAATTAATTCATTGTTAGTCCAATTTTTAAAATCATTCAATGAAATGTTCTCTTTTTCTTTAAGATTTACAAAATAAATTTTTGCAAATAATTTAAAAAAAACTTTCTTTATTCATTATGAACACAAACACACTCTCAATTAGCCTTTTTTATTTTAACAAGCAAATACATAGAATAAATTTTCATAGACTTTCTATTACAGTGTGGACAAAACTTTGAGGCAGTGACCCACAAAGTTTTGGATTTGCAAAACCGCTAGAATACACCTACACTTTAAATAAAATCGCTTACTTTTACCGCTGAAATATTTAATTTTTATTCCTTTAATTTTCAATAAGATTATTTTTTATTTTTTAATAAGATTATTAACTACCTTTGTATTGGAATTTGATTATAATTTGTATTAATTATGTTAATTTTTTCAATTGGTTTTCAGCTTTTAATAAAATGTAAAGAAAAATAAAAAATTCTCAAAAAAAAAAATATATATTTTATATATATTTGAGAAAAGGCAGTAATAATATCAATTATTTTATTTAATACTATTATCATTTTGACGATTAGAGCAAAATCAATTAAACATTAATTAATATAAGCAATTTCGTGATTGAAGTCCATTTTCACTTCTTTCAGTGAAAGCTTCCAGATTCAAATCAAATTTAATAATTTGTAATCTATTTCATGTTTGGATTTTACTATACATAGATAGAAAGAAATCTTCTTTTAATTTTTTAAAAAATTTATATTCTGGTGTAGAGAAGTACCCTCTTTATCATCTCCAATAATTTTTTTTGCCCACGTTGCCTCGTTTCCCTGGAATCTGAATTCATCCCACACAGAATCCCAAATTTGAAATTTTTGAAAAATCGCTATAATTCCTTCCAACTCACACTGTTAAGGATTCTGAAAGTGGATTATTATAGAGAAATATCCTGTCTATCATCTCAATCAATTTTTTTCGCCCACGTTGCCTAGTTTCCCTGGAATCTGGATTCATCTGATGGAAACAATATTTCATCTAATATTTATCCTTTCGGGTTAAATAAAGAAGTAGTGGATGTGATAAAATAATTGTATAAATCAGTTGTATTTATTAATAATAAAATATTCGAATAATAAAAAAAAAATATAAATTGATTTAAAAATATTTTACAAATTGTATTTTAAAACAAGTATAAAAAACAATTTGTTCAACACCCCTTCTCAATTTGTAAAATAGTTAAGCAAGTCCAATCATTTTTCGAAATTTTGCAATGGCTTTGTTAATAGATCTGCTAACATATCTTCAGTAGGACAATATTCAAATTTAATTTCCTTAGATTGCTTAATTTCACGAATAAAACAGTATTTTATGTCAATGTGTTTTGTACGAGAATTAACTTTTCCATTTTCTAATAGTTTTAAACAGCTTTGGTTGTCCTCTTTTAATGTAATATCAGTGATACTTAAATTCAGATCTTTAAATAACATTTTCAACCATAAAAGTTCTTGAGTAGCTTCAGCCAATGATACAAATTCTGCTTCTGTAGATGATAATGTTACTTGTTTTTGTTTTCTACTTGCATAAGAAATTGTTGCACCACCTAATTGAAATACATATCCACTTGTAGACTTTCTATCTTTAATTTCTCCAGCAAAATCTGCATCAGCATAACCAATTAGTTTAAGATCTTTAGCTTCAATGCATAGTTTTAGATGTTGAGTTCCATTCAGATATTTAAATATTCTTTTAACCTCATTCCAGTCTCTTTGTGTTGGACATGCTACTTTTCGACTAAGTATGGATACTGCAACAGTGATGTCAGGCCTGGTGTTATTAGACAAATATAATAGTGATCCAATAGCACTTCTGTATAAATCATTAGACTCTAATTTATCATTTGATAAAGATTCTTTTATATATCCAACGTCCAATGGAATTTTAGAGTATTTTGAATTGCTTATTCCATAATTTTCTAAAATTTTCTTTATATAATTCTGTTGATGTATAAAAAATTTTCCATTAATTTTTTCTACTTCTATTCCAAGAAATAATTTTAAAGGTCCAAGATTAGTTATTTTAAATAATTTAGAAATTTCATCAATAATATTTTTTAAAAATAGTTCATTTTTAGTAATAATTAAGATGTCATCTACATAAACGAGTAAATACATAATGTCATCATTATTTCCTTTTGTATATAAGCAACAGTCACTACTTCCCCTTCTGAATCCTAAACTTATTAATGATTCATTAAGTTTCTGATTCCAACATCTAGCTGACTGTTTCAAACCATAAATGCTTTTATTTAATTTGCAAACTAAATTCTTTTTGTTCGAAATTTCAAATCCTTTTGGCTGTTTTAAGTATATTTCATTTTCTAACTCACCATTTAGGAATGCAGTTTTAAAATCAATATGATAAACCAGCATATTATTATACGAAGCAACTGCCATAACAGTTCTAAACGTAGATTGCTTTATAACAGGAGCGAATACTTCGTCATAATCTTGGCCATACTTTTGGGAAAAACCTTTAGCTACAAGACGTGCTTTATATTTTTTTGAACCATCTGGCATAGTTTTGATTTTATAAAGCCATTTACATCCCACTGATTTTCTCCCTTTAGGCAATTCCATTACTTCCCAAGTATTATTTGCATACATCGCTTGTATTTCTTCCTCCATAGCTATAATCCATTGCTCACTGTTCGGACATTCGATTGCTTCTTCATATGTGGTTGGTTCAAATGTTACAGCTTTACAGCTATATCTCGCTGGTGCTACTCCTTTATTTATTCTCTGTGATCTTCTAGAGACTGGCTGTGTTTCATTAATACTTTCTGACACTGCTTCAATAATTGAACTATTAGTTGAAATTTCTGTTTCTTGCTCAATTTCGCTATCAGCTGTATCATAGTTATCATATTCATATCGAATTTCATCTGTTTGACATGTATCATCTACTCTATTTTCAGTAAGACTTAATAAATTTATAGGAACCTGACTCTGATCTTCTTTCGAAAAACAATCAAAATTTTCAATGAATTTTACATCTCTTGATATAATTATTTTGTTGGTGTCTACATTAAGTACTCTATATGCCTTCGACTCATCACAAAATCCAACTAGTATTCCTTTTTTAGCTACATTATCTAGTTTTTGACGAAACTTTTTGTTAATATGAAAATATACTTTACAACCAAACGCTCTAATGTGTTTCATAGAAGGTTGTTTTGAAAACCACAACTCATATGGAGTTTTGTGTGTTGATTTTGTAAATAATTTGCTCCTATTTTTTCGCTCAGCTACACCATTTTGTTCTGGTGTATATGGGGCAGTATATTGCTGACTAATTCCTTTATTTTTCAGGAAATTACATAATGCTTTATTTTTAAATTCACCTCCTCTATCAGATCTTAAAACTTTTAACGATTTTTGAAATAAATTTTCAACGTAAGCAATGTATTCTTTAATTTTCTCAAATGCTTGGCTCTTATTATTTAAAAAATACACCATACAGTACCTGGTATGATCATCAATTATCGTGAGAAAATACTTATTACCACCTGGGGATACTTCTTGCATAGGTCCACATAAATCTGCATGCACCAAATCTAAAATATTTTCCGTTCGATTCTGTGTTGCTTTGGGGAATTCTTGCCTAGTCATCTTACCTCTAAAACATGATTCACAAATATCAGAACACTTACAGTCTTTCAATTTTATATTTGATATTAAATTATTCTCAACAGCATATTTAATAACTTTGTTATCTCGATGGCCAAATCTTCGATGAAATGTGTGTATGCATTCTGTTTCACTTGACTTCACTCTGTTTGCTATCTCTGATTGTTCCAGAATATATAGATTGTTGATTAGTTTTGCAGTTACCAAAATGATTCCATTTTTCAATATTTCACACTTTTTATTTTTAAATATAACTTCTATATTATTTTGCACCATTTTTGCGACTGATAATAAATTTCCATCCAGATCCGGTACATACAGCACGTTCAAAATTTTAAGTTGTTTACCATTACTTCGAATATAACCTTCTCCAGAACCTTGAGCAGTTATCTTTTTACCATTAGCTAGATAAATATCTCCCCCAACATCGGTATTCAATTTTGTGAAAAATTCTATATTACTGCTCATATGGCAACTTGCACCAGAGTCTATGTACCATTCATTTTTATTTAATTTTTCACCAGAATTTAAACAGAATTCATCATTATTTTTATCACTAAAGCATTCGCAAATTTTATTGGCTTTAATTTTCATATTTTTGTTTTCATTATTCTTTTTCACACGACAATCACGTTTCAAATGTCCAGCTTTACCGCATGCATAACATTTCTTGATAAATTTTGTGTTTTGCGATTTGAGTGCTAGATTCGAGGAAGTTGGTTCTTGATCACCAGCTTGTTTGCGCCTGTATTCTTGTACCAGTTTTTCTTTAACAAGATCTAAAGTTAAATCATCATCAGATCGAACTTCCAAAGCAGTAATTGTTGTGTTGTATTCATCTGGTAAACTTCCTAATAAAAATGCTACTTGAAGATGATTTGCTAAATTTTCTCCTAGTCCATTCAATCTATCTACCGTCTCAAGCATTTCCGAAATGTGTACTTCCATATCTTGACCATTTTGCAACTGCATACGGCACAACTTCTTTAAGAGCATAACTTTATTTGATAAAGTTGACTTTTGATGTACTTTTCGCAATGCTTCCCAATATTCGTGGGCAGTTTGCAAATTTCGTAGATGGACCAATTGAGAATCTTCGACCAAAAGTCCTATGGTTGCACGAGCTTTACCATCTTTTTGAGCCCAAAATGAATTCGGTGTAGTTGGTTTTTCATTGGAAACTATTTCCCACAAGTCCTCTTTTATCAGCAAGAGTTCTAACTTGTATTTCCAAATTTGGTAGTTTTCCCCATTTAATTTCTTGACACACGATTTTATGTCTTCCATTATTAATTATTCCTTTACACAATATCCACAATCACTAACGAACTAAAGGCCCATAACCTGATGGAAA
>MINK01033534.1:0-10482 GCA_001735545.1 Phormia regina
TATTTATTTATTTATTTATTTATTTATTTATTTATTTATTTATTTATTTATTTATTCTGCTTCACTGTGCACTGCAATGCATTATACTCTATAGACTGGGAGACAGACAAAACACACAATTTTTATTATAATTTATGATGCGACATTTTCATCAGCAATTCGTTAAATTTTCATTACCACACAACACTCTTAAGGGGGGCTATACATAGCAATTATAATGCCCAATGGCCAAAAATGTATTTTATATGCAAATGAAGTTTACTGGAGTTAAAAAAAAAAAAATAAATTTAAAATGCAACCCAACTACTAACATTTATTTTAACAGGAGCTATAAAAAGAAAGTAAAATGATTACATCTCAATGCAAATGTGTTGGCTGCAGAAAAAAAAAATTATTATAAATAAAAAGATGCAAGGGTGTATTTTGTATGCGACATAAGTCTTATCGCAACTACAGCTACTCACTCCTCCTGTTTGCAAATTTTTATTATGTTTTTTTTATTTTTTTGCCCCTGATCATGATGACGATGATGATGTTGTTGTTGATAAGATGTATACATGTGAGTTTCGGAAATATGATAATAAATCAATTTTGTTTTTTGTTTATTATTTTTGGAAATTTTATTTTTAACGATAACTTACATTTTTTCAACGATAAAAGTTGATTTCTTTGGTAAAAGAATAACATCATGATACATGTACGTACTATATGCACGTATGTTTTTATTGATATTGTTAAAAATACAAGGTGTATCTTGGTAATGGATTTTTAAAAATTAACATAAGGTGAGACGGGGTAAAATAACATGCAACAAGGGTTGTGGGAAAAATGTAATGAATTTTAACAAAAAAATTTATTGATAAAATTTTATGAAATATGTCTCCTTTCATTTGCTACAAATTTATCTTTATAACTAAGAAATAAAAATTTGTTGTTGTTTTTTTATTATTTCTTAAGAAACATTATTTAACAATTTTGTATAAAATTAAATTTTGTTTTCATCAAAGATTTTTCTATGAATTCAAATATACCTTTAATCATTTAAACAATTATTTTAAATTATAATCATTAATTTTCACTTAAATCAAATTATAAACACATCTGTATATGTTAATTACCTGTAAAAATATTTCAAAATTTTCATACAATGGAAATTTAAAATTTACACACACACACAAGCAAATTTCATTCAATTTTATTTTTATTATTTTTACCCTCCCATTTAAGGTTAAAACACATTAATCGTATTTTCGGTCTTTTCTGCAGTTAATCAAAATATCAAATTAACTGTCGTGTCTGCTGCATATAAATCATACAAAAAAGTAGCAACAGTAACAGCTAAAACAACAACAACAATACAAAAAACAACAGTAACTACATGGCAAAATGTTACAAGTAAAATATAATAAATGTATTAACATTATGAGACTTGAATGAATTATTATATGTTGTCGTTTGTTGTTTTTTGTCGTTGTTGTTGTTGTTGTTGCCTTGTTCAGTTTTATATTTTGCGAAAATTTATGCACATGTCAAAAAATTCAAGTTGTTGTTTTTTTAATAATAATGGTAACTTTAAAATAAAATATACATTCACATACACATACATACACAAAGACATTTGGGTAACATATACATTAACAAATTTATTTTGACATGCAAACATATGAAAATATATGTGTATACACTAATACAAATAAATTTGTATTTGAAATGAAAAATCGTTTATAAAATGGGGATTTTTTTTAGTGGAGTTTCACCAATTTTTGTTATGAAAGAAAATTTAACGAAAATTTTCTGTAGAAATTAAATTTATTGAAAATTTTCTATAAAAAGGAAATTAATCGAAAATATCATATAGATATTCGGGATAATTATCCCCAAAAAGGGACCAATGGTAAGGAAAGGATAAAGTGGAGCATCGGTATTCACTAATGGATCCCAAGGGGAATAGGCACTGTTGCAGGTGTTTATCTGTTTGAGGAGAACGCCAGGGAATTGTACAGGCTCTCGGATAGTTGTTCTGCGTTGCAGGCAGAAATTCTAGGTATCCTTAGGGCCACAGAATTGATAGCAAGGAACATCGTAGAGAATACGGAGGTAACTCTGTATGTGGATAGCCAGGCAGCGCTAAAGGCCCTGAAGGGGCATTTTGTCCAGTCTAGGTTAGTTAGCGATTGTAAGAAGGCTCTTAGGAGATTGATGGGTAACTATCATATTAG
This sequence comes from Phormia regina, assembly GCA_001735545.1. Lineage (NCBI taxonomy): Eukaryota > Metazoa > Arthropoda > Insecta > Diptera > Calliphoridae > Phormia > Phormia regina. The sequence goes on from MINK01033534.1 coordinate 2,220, forward strand.
ACTCTGTTAGCCAGAGTTTAATATGATAGTTGCGAGATAATGGGCAATGAGGTAGCCGATGAATTGGCTAGGACAGGCTCAGCTTTGAATGGTGCTGTAAGTGAAAGTGGTGTTAGACCATCTATTGGCTTTTACTTCAAGTTGATTAGTGAGTAGATTTAGGATAGAACCAATCATGCAATCTTAGAGCGGACTTGTCAATGGCCCTATAGCCAAAATTTGATATGGCCGATACAAATGTACTATTGAGCATGAAAAGAGGAAACCTGAAAATCATGATAGATATTCTGACCGGTCATTGTCCTATAGGGGGAATGATGGGGAATTGGGTGATAGGTTCCTCCGGTCTTTGCAAGAAGATAATGAGAAATAGTGTAACATATTTTATGTCACTGTCCATGTCTACAACGGAGTAGGCAGAAATGGCTAGGCGGCCGATACGACGACAAGTTAGATAGCTTATCCGAAATGGATATGAGTAGCTTAATAGGATTCGTCATGAGAATAGGCTGGCTAAAAGGGTACCGTTGGCTTACGGCGAATGAAATAGGGCGGTAATATCTTCCTTCTATACTAAATCTCTTTTTTCAGTTCTTTTCTTGATCTCCACTTCCTAATATATTTTTTTTTCAATTCTTTCTACTGTGCAACACTTCTCTACCTACCTATAGAAAGGAAATTTAGCGAAAATTTTCTATAGAAAGGAATTTTATAGCAAATTTCCTATAGAAAGGAAATTTATCGCCAATTTCCCTTAGAAAGGAAATTTATCGAGAATTTTTTATAGAAATTAAATTTAGTGTAAACTTCGTATAGAAAAAACATTTATCGAAAAATTTCTATAGAAAGAAACTTTATCGTAAATTGTCAATGGAAAGGAAATTTATCGTAAATTTCCTATGGAAAGGAAATACATTGTGAATTTCCTACATAAAGAATATTTATTGAAAATTTCCATACAAAAAATTTATTAAAAACTTTCTAAAGAAAGGACAATAGGAAAGAAATTTCCTATAAAAAGAAATTTATTGAAAATTTTGTATAAAAAGGAAATTTATCGCTAATTTTCTATAAAAAAATTAATACCAAATTTTTTCTATAAAAAGAAAATTTATCGCAATTTTCTATAAAAAAAATTTATAGCAAATTTTCAATAAAAAGGAGAATAGGAAAGAAATTTATTGCAAATTTTCTATAAAAAGAAAATTTATCGCAAATTTTCTGTACAAATAAAATTTATCGCAAAAAGGAAATTTATCGCAATTTTTTTATAACAAGAAAATTTATAGTTAAGTTTCTATTAAATTAAATTTTTACAGCAAATTTTCTATAGAAAGAAAATTTATCGTTAATTTTCTATGAAAAGAAAATTATAGCAAATTTTCAATAAAAAGGAGAATAGGAAAGAAATTTATCGAAAATTTCCTATAAAAAGAAATTTATTGCAAATTTTTTATAAAAAGAAAATTTATCGAAAATTTCCTATAAAAAGAAAATTTATCGCAAATTTTCTCAAAAAATTTTTCGCAAAATTTTTAAAAGGAAAACTTTTATCACAAATTTTCTATACGAAGGAAATTTCTCACAAACTTTCTATAAAAAGAAAATTTATCGCAAATTTTCTATAGTAAGAAAATTTATCGCAAATTTTTTATAAAAAAAATTTATCGCAAATTTTTTATAAAAAAAAATTTATCGCAAGATTTTCTAAAGAAAAATATGTATCGCAACATTTTCTATACAAAAAATTTATCGGAAATTTCCTAAAGATAGGAAATATAGTTTCTAAAAAGATAGCTGTTACAAAATTTCGTAAAGCTTTATCGCAATTTTTTTATAAAAAAGAAAATTTGTCGCTAAATTTCCAATAGAAAAGAAATTATCGAATATTATCTATTTTTTGACACACTGTACCAACAGAAAAATATTAAAAAAACACATACTTATACACTTGTTGTTAGTGATGATAGATGACCCCCATAAAATTGCCATACTATGGCAGCCCTGTCTGCCACACAAACTTGCTACATTTGATTGATAATAAATTATTTTATAAACAAAAATAAAAAAAAGAATGTGAAAGATTTTATAAACAGCAGCTGTTAGTGGTTGAGTTGATAAGATAAACGCATAAATAAATATTTAAATTATTAAAACATAATCAAAGGTAATTTATTAAAAACTGAAGAATTGGAAACCAAGTATTTTTTTCAATAAATCCCATAAAGAAAAAGTTGAAATTTAAAACAACTACAACTTTGTTAACACTTAACAATCAAGAAAATATATTTATTCATATATGTATGTACTTTGTAATAAATGTGGAAACCAGTTAAATTTATATATTTTTACTTGATAAAAAATTATCATCATTAATTATAATTTATTAATGTTTATTTATTTGTTTTATTGTAATAATCTTAATTAAAATGTATGAAGAAGGTATATAATAGCAATAATAAAATGATTTTCGACTTATTTTGTTTTGTTGCTGTTGTTAATGTAGTTCTTATGAGGTTTTTTGTTACCAATAATTTTTCAAAACTGTCGGCACAAATAGCTACAAAGTGCATAATTAATTACCTGTGGGCAAACAAAACTAATGATCAGCAACAACATGTACAAGACAAACAACACTCATTCACTCTATTCAATACAGTTTGTTCGCTGGCCAACAACTTGCAATTTTCTTTTGATGTTTGTTATAAACTGTGTTTTCATTGATATCAAAAGAGCATCTTAAAAACATTATGACTGATTAATGAAGAGCCATCATATGGCATGATTTGAACAAATGATAGTATTTCAGTTTTACTACAATTGTTGCTGTTTCATCTCACTCCTCTGTTTGTCTCTCATTCATGCTGATGCTATTGGCTCGTTTTATATATAAATAAAAGTGAATTGCCAAGACATTTAGAATTTTATCTTATGAACCCATAATCATAGCAGATTACAACAAAGAGAAAAGAAAAAGTTTGTTATTCTTATGATGGTCAAAGACGACTAGAGGGTCAGGTATTTTGGTAAATTTTAAATATTGAGAAAGAAAAATATAAATTCTAGGGAAGTATTTAATACCTCACGTGTGTGTAATGATTCCAAAACGCTTCTTTTGAAAATGTAATCCTTAGAGATAGGTTATGTTGGAAAGGTGGCTGTAGAATAATAGAGTAAAGCCCAAGTGGGTCCTATTGGACGTGTTTTGTTACCCTGAAGGATCAAGTGTAGTTAAAGTCACATGTCCGTAAATAGGTTCGGATCGAACTAACCTGTTGTAGATACGAATTTCACAGTCATAACACCTTCAAGAGTAAGACAGTAACATAGAAGATGTTCGACTGCCTCCTTTTTTATTTTTCATCGAAACAACTTCTGCAGAAGTTGTTGTTAGGGAGTCATATTCTCATAGCATGCTCACCATCTATCCAGTGTCCCGTGACGTCTAGACGTCAATCTGAGTATATAGTCCAGATCTTCCTCGAGGTAGAGGACAAATGCATCCACATTCATTTGTCCAACTTTGCTAAGCAAATTGTTGCAGTATCATAGATATGCACGATTACAGCGGCACACCCACAATTTGATCAATTTCCCCGTTTCCAAGGAGGGTGCTAGTTCTCTCCAGTTCATCTCAATGATATTTACCAGGGTGTTTGAATGGCCCTTTACACAGATCAATTCAAGGTTTGAATGTCTCGCCATCTTATTTAGAGATGTCCGCCATTCATATACCATCCTGGATGTCGAGAAGACACCCAACACCCAAGAGAAATTTAGTCGCGGGCTGATTATGGGTACATTAGCCAATTCATCAAACTCTTAATGGCCGAAAAAGGCATTATAGTGATCTCGCATATATATCTCAATAAAATTGCATATGTTTAAAGTGGAGGTGCTTTTCAGTTTACTTGGCGAAGAAATAATTCCATGCGGGTCAGGTGCATAGCGGGTAGCCATTCAAAGTTGATCATATCAGTTATGTGATTATTTAAATAATTTTCCCCAAAAATTAACAAAAAACATTTTATACATCGATAGCAATTGTAAGTCTCCACAAAAATTACATGTGTGGTCATCTAACTTTGTTTCAGGAGATATTGAAATATTTTTTTTCTGATTTTTAGCCTCCTTGATTTCTAACTTGTCAGACTTAATATTGCCTCTAAAATTTTGCTAAAATATTTACCAGGTGCCTTCTGAAAAGTATGGCTATAAGAATCATATAAATATATGAACCCGTTATATTAATCTGTAGTCGGTACTTAAAAAAATATACTTTTTTCTAAAAAGTGTCAATAATAATTCACTAATAAAATTTGCTTTTTGTTCTGGGCTTTTTTAATTGTTTTAATTTTTGGGGTGAAGGTCTGCCCACAAGCTTTATCCAAATTTTGTTAATTTGGAACATTTTTTTTTTTTTTCAAATTGCAAAGATGAGATCGACTTTAAATTACTTTAATTATATAACTCTATGTGTAAGGTTAACACCCGAAAAATACTTCCTGATGGAAGCCCCTTATAACGTCAGGGTGACGGAAAAAAGTCAGTTTTTCATAGCATATCTTATATGGATTGGGATTTTGGGTATTTTTATGTAAAAATGCGGGAATCGTTTCAATTATCTAATTTTAGAACAAATTTAAACTTTTAAAAAATATTGCTCGTTATAAATTTTAAACCAAAAAGAGCTTAAAAATTCTGCAATCTAATTACTATCCACTATTTTTTTTTTATTAAATTATTAATTTTCTTAGATACCAAATACTTCTGTAAAAATTTTATACTTTCGCCAAAAGCCCAACAGAAGCTTTGTTTTCAATAGCCAAACTATTTTACTTTTCATTTAATTTTGCGACTTTTAAAACCACTGTGCTTTATTTTTTCCAAAAGAAAACTTCACCTTCTTTGACTAACTTATGTTATTTTTCATACATTTATGCGGCGTTTTGGAAACACTGTTTTTTTTATCAATAACATTTTATTCAACATATAAATTCAACATTGGAATATTTGTTTGACTTATTACTTAATAAAATTAGTGAATTAGTTCTTTGATTTAAGGTATTAGTCGTCGATTTAATGAACAAGTTTATGTTTTGAATTTAAAAAACAATAAAACTTATTGCATCTAACAAAAACTGTAAGAAATATTTCATTTAATTAATTAATGCGGGAACTCACGACATTCACTAATCTTTAAAAAAGCTAATGACTGAAATTCCCGCTGATATTAACAACAATTTCTTTAACTATTACAGCTGTTTTTCGCTTTTTCTTTGGAAGTAGTGAGAGTTGCTATAGTGCTAAAATACTTACTCTGAGAAACACATGAGAATTATCGCTCTTAATTTTTATATGAAAAAAAATCTGATTCTCTCGGTAGCTACAGCTAAATTCATCTGCGGCTGAAAGGGTTAATTTACAAATAAATTGAATACAAAAATAAAGGAGTAGTGGGCTTATAATTCCGATATATTTCCACCTTAAGGTTTCATTCGGTTAACGTACAAATTCATTAAAAATCAACGAAGAGATTCATTCAAACAAAGTAAGAACAAGTTATTTAAATGTCCTTGTACGTTGAATTTAATAAACGTAATTTTAAAACAAGATAAACATTATCCTTCCTATGACAATATGTTGTTTTAATACACCTGTATGTTAAGTCAAAGTAAAGATATAAATTCCTTAAATCAACAAAATTTTTCATTGTTTTTTCTACCTCTCTTGTTCATTGTATGTAATACCTTATTCCCCTTAACAAATTTTAGAGAGAGAGGAAAACATACAAAATTAATTTGGATCGAAAAAAAATTATCCAAATTAAAGTTCTCCCAGCAAAAAAGAGACTAAAAAAGTCATAAATTTAACAACGTGACAGGTTCTCAGGGCTAGTAACCAGTCTCAGTTCCATAAATTTATATGAAACGAATATGTCACTTTTACATGGAGTTGTTATTGGAGGTGGTTAATTAGACCCATGGGACAGGTCACAGGATAGCTCACGGAGCTGTTCCAAAAGTACAAGTTCAGTTTCGATTAATATAACAAAAATTTTATAAAAATTCAGAAACTGTTTACACTTTTTAAACATTTTTTTTATTATTTTTACTTTTTTATTTTATTATAATTTTTCGTTAATGTCGAAGGCGTTACTCCGAATCGAACTCGTGCTCATCTAGCGTATGTTATTTACAGTCTTCAACGTTAACCATTCACCCAGTGGTTGTTATTTAGCGGAGTTGCCAATTGCGCATTCAAAAATTGATTCTGTACTGTTAATAGTTGGTATGGTTGTGTCAACTGGTTCTCAATTGGAACTTTGGTGAAGATATAGGTGTCAATTGATACGCTATTGCTTATAATTGCGCTATATTTTCAACGTAATGTATCATTAAAGTCAACGAAAGGGTTCACTAATATAAAGTAACAATTAGTTGCTTAAATTAACTTGTATATTGAATTTTAAAACGGTATAAAATTTAACTTGCTTATGGCAACACATTGTTTTATCGCAACTGTGAAGTAAAAATTCTTTAAATCAACGAAATGTTTTATTGTATGTATTATGTACAAATTGAAGAGAGAGAAAAAATTGAAATACTATTATTTTTAAATATTTTTTTGTTAAATGTTCATGTTTCTTTTTGACAGGCAATTAAAATAAAAATGTATTAATCAAGCTTAACTAAAGTCCATATTAGTTAAAATATACTAAAAAAAATGGCTACTTAAGTTTCAGGATAATTTCCTAAACTCTTACTATGTTCAACTATTTTGACAAACCCTTTATTAAAACAAAAATACTCTCTAAAAATCACGCCTCTTCTCTACCAATCTTATGCAAAAATCTATTTATTCTAAACTGAAATTTATACGTAAATTACATGATAAATCTTTCTTAAAATACAAAATAATAACAATAAATAATAAAATAAAATAAAAAAAATTGTAATAAAAATATAAATCTACTGTCCATCTATTCAGGCATCATCTCTATCCGCTCATTCATTTGTCTTTTACTTTTTTTCTTACTCTTAACAAACCTAACTCATCTAACTCATCTCCTTCCAGCTGTTCGTGTTTATCATGTTTTATATGACTAGATATTATTAATTTTTGCTGTAGTTCTGATGTTTTAGCTGCTGCTGTATATCTGATGTTGAAATTTCTATGGCATTATTATAAAAATATATAGGAAAGAAAAAGAGAATCAGAGGAGAGAGTAAGAAAAAAAAAAAACAATGAATATAAATGATATTTTATATTTTGATTAATGATATTGATGAGTTGGGACATTGTTGCTGTTGTTTTATGTCAGTTGTTTTTTTTTTTCTTTCCTTTTTATGTTTTTGCGAGTTTACTTTGAAAAATATTATGTTTAATATTTTTTTATACAATTTTTAAAAAATAATAAATTTATGTTATTTAGTTGTATCATTTATCATTTTTAATTTCTCCAGTTATATGTTAGATAAATAACATAATTATTATGATAATTTCATAAGTTGTTTTAAATTTATTTTGTATTTGCAGACTGGTTTTTAGATTATAATGTTTTTATGTGTATACTATAGAGAGTAGAAGTAGTTCGAATGTCAAGGAAAGAATTAATGTTAGTTATTTCAATTGCTGCGAATTTTTATATACCCTACAATGAAGGTAAGGTCATACCTTGGAAAATTTATTAAATGATTTTTGATTTACATAGAAACATTTTTATTGACATAAAAAATATTACAAAAAAGTTAATTGAAATTAATACAAAAAATTAATTATTTTCACTTAACTAATATTATCATTTTAATTAGAGCAAAATCAAAAATTTTTTTAATTAATATAAGCAATTTTATAATTAAAATCCTTCATCATCATTTAATCATTTTTATTTTTTTCTGTGTAATCTGTAATAAATTACCTTTTAAAAAAATTACATACCAAAGTTGAACAATTTCGGAGGTCAACACTCTATTTCAGTGGCCAGTATAGGAGTTATATGAACAAACATTGTTATTGCACAAACTACGAACATCCCTAATATATTTTATTTGCATACCTGCAAATATAATTAATATTATGAATGCCCAGTCGTGTTTTTGTTAATTTGTACTTAGTGACAAAAGCCTGATTAGACATGCACAGTCTTGATTTTTTTGTTTTGTATAATACGCTTTAGCTTGTAGTTGTTACGCATAACTTATCATCCCAGTGGTAAAAAGAAGGGGTAAAGAGCCCTTCTAGAAGGCCTTTTTTATGTCCA
>MINK01033604.1:0-10215 GCA_001735545.1 Phormia regina
AATGGTGTAGGGTATCATATGGTCGGTCTTGACCGACTATACCTACTTCTCTCGTTTTAATATAAGTTTTTGAGGGACTTTTTTTCCCACTTCCCCTATTCCACTGAATTATCTATAGTTCTAGATGCTCAGTATATTATAGGTTTTTGTGATATTAAGCATATCTTGAAAACGACTTGTCCGACTTTATTAAAAAAATGTAAAAAAATCTAATTAAAACTTCTTTTAAATCATTCTTACATTATTCTTATTAGTTATGCAGATATTAATCTTTTTATATCCGTCATTAAAAAGATTTTGTTATCTCGTGTATAAAATGTCGAAAAACATTTAAACACATTAACATATATATTTTTTGAGTCGATCTAGCTATTTTGGTCCGCCTATCCGTCTGTTGAAATCATGGTAGGGCTCGAACCGGAAAACATAGGTACACGACATTTTTCTCTAACATTTATCTTATACATGATTTGTTTGCTATTGAAAATGAACAAAATCGTTTAATAAACAAAAAAGTTATAGGCATAAAAACACACAGAGTCTGTTGTAACATCGTTCCAAACTTTTCTGCTGATATCTCTCATACCAAATCATGTATGATAACAAAATTTTGTACAGATAGTTTGTACATCGATATAAATTTGGAAACCAAAAATAGGTGTAGTCTACCACCTTCAAAAATTGCTATTTATACATATCAACTAGAGCCAATAACGTTTTTTTTTTGATTTATAGCACAAATTACAAAATTTTATTTAATATTATTTTTACTGCATGTTGATATTAAAATTACCTCACGTTGACTTCATTTTCATCTGACTGACTTTCTTATCTCTAATTTCGAATGTTGTCATTAATACTGAAAATTATTTTTTTTTCTTTTTCAAATTGATTTTCAATTATATTAGAGAAAAAAAAAGGAATCGATTGAAGCATTAAAAACTAAAACTTATTTAAACATTATTATAGTAACAGCTACAACTACAAAATACAATGACATTTCAACACTTGTTGTCAACTTGTTTGTAATACTATCAATGACAAGCAAAGACAAGCGCGTATATATTCACATCAACCAAACAAACACATACATACATATACACATAAGGATTTATACAAAACTAAATAAACTTATAAATATGTATGTATATATATTTATATATAGTTTTTTTGTGGATAAAAGTAACATTTACAGAACCAACCCGGACAGACATCAGTTGTCAGTTATATGCAAATCGCCTAAGCTATAACATGAGCTTTAAAACTACTACTACTACTACTGCTGCTTACTTCTACTCATTTCATATAGCAAGCAGCAGAAGCAGCTTAATGTTGACAATACACATACACATATTAGAGCAAAGTTATAAATTTTAGGACACAAATGTTGCACGTACAATAAAAGAAAAATAGACAAAAAGAAGAAAAAAAAAGCATAAACATTAAAGAAACTTAATGCATAGACGAACATCTATTTAACGTAAGTTTGGTGTTGAATGTTGCATTAAAATGTGGTTGTGTGCGTAAAGAGAAGTGAGGTGTTAAGACTTTGAGGAAAAAAATAAAAAAAATAGAAAAACTAGCGAGATCTATGAGCGAAATGTGATATTTCACACGATTTATGGATACAATGCTGTAAACACAACAGCAAAAAAAAAAAAAAGCAGAAAAAAATATATCAGCAACAAACAATATTACGTATATAATGACAAGAGGCTTAGATAGAAAACATAGAGACAAAAGGACAGATAGACAGACACATACGCACAAAGTAAGGTGTTTTTTTTTTTCATTCTTCTTCTTAAGTTCGTTGCTGCAACAATCCATTCTCAAACATGCAGCTCCCACTGGTACTCAGATATCTGTAATTTTTATATTAAAACTCTGCCAGATCTTTTCTTTCTTTGGACTTTGTTAAGTCTAGTACATATACAACATGGTCTCCCTTAAGACTGTGGTTTAACTAATGCCAAATTGTGGACATACATACACACATATACATATACTTATAAGAATCAACCTTTTTCTTACTAGTGGGTTTAGTGGAATTGCAAACTTTTATTTTTAGTTTTTTGTTGTTGCATTTACTTCATCATCATCATCATCATAATAATACAACAGCAACAAAACATAAGTTTTGTATTTTGTTGTAGTTGTTTGTTGTTGCTATTATTATTATTGCAGTTGTTGTTTGCTGTTTAAGCAAAGTCTTTATTTTGAGCGGCTTAAAGTCTTTCTATTCCCAGGCGATAAGTAATGAGACCACACACGTTGAATTTTATGTTTTCTATATAAGTATGAGATTCTGTCTGTCCATTTTTGTTTGTTTGTCTCTCTGTCGGTTATTGTGTGTATGTTTTTTAGTATGTTATGCTCCTGTTGTTGCTGTTATTGTCTTGTTGACATTACCAGCCTCTGCTTGTTCACATATATATATACACTCGAAAAAAAAATATATATTGCAATTAGTATGAAATATTAAGTTTTCCATTAATAAAACAGAGTTAAAAAGTGGTAAAAAGTACGTTGAGTTAAATTGGTTGTTAATTGCTTATGGTTGTCCAGTCTGGTGGAAGATATTAAGGAAAAGAACTTATAGAAATCTTCTCTGTAAATTTCAGAAATGTGCTTCAATTGTGCTTCTTACGTACCAGAAGAAGCATTTCTCAGGCAGTTGATCCTCCACCTTCTTCCAAATGTGGAGCTTGTGAGAGATATGGCTGTCCGTGGCGTATTTAGAATTGGGGTTATTAGAGAGCTTAAGGGGGACATAGTAGTATACTCAATTAAATTCAATTATTGGACAATATCCTGAGGTAAGTTTAGGTATTATGTCGGGACTTGTCTGGGGATACCTAACAGGTACCTCTTGTTTAGAGAAATAAAGATCAATGGACTTTAGATGGCTGAAAGATCAATGTATGCATTGGGGGAGGGTTTTTGTTAACTAATATCAGACGATCCTATAAATTGTCTGACATATGTACCGTCTTTCAGGAAGAAATCCTTGGCATTTATAGAGCCCTGAAATTGCTAGCTTTTAATGGCTTGGAACTTGATAGGTCTTATGTGGAGACATCTTCCTGGCGTGCTAGATCCCAGACTCGCAGATTCTAAACACCTTCTGTGTATGAATCGCAAAAGTCTAACAGTAGTAATGGGTATGATTACTGTTCACTTTCCAATAGGGTATATGATGAGTAAATGGGACATTGACAATGGCAAGACACGCTAAACTGGAGACAGTAGAATATATACTCTGTCATTTTGTAAGGGTTTAGCGAAGTAGGCTAAAACAATTTGTAAGCCACTCACTGTATGAGCTAGATGTGGTGACAAAGTGCTAATCATTCTCATAAGGTTTGTAATAAGGACAATCGAACTTATATGACAGTTATCCACTTCTCCTTCTTATTTTCTTTTCACTTTTCTTTCTCTAGAATGAAGGAATCACAATAGGCCGTTCGGCAAAAGCGTATAGACTACACCCTTCTTCATTATAACCTAACCTAGGATACAAGGTAGCAATAAGTACTAAGTCTCTATATAAATTTTTCTAATTATGTCTACTTTTCGCAATTTTAAAAAAAAATATTTTTCAACTAAAACTGTCTTCACTATTAACCTTTTCCATGACTAAGGAAATATGAGCCGTGTGGTTGGCACGCTGGCTGACCATGGAAGCTTGTGCGCAAAGTACAGATCGCCATTTTAAAGATAATTTGATGAAACTTGGTACATATGACTTTTTTGGCACAAGGACGAAGCCTATTGGTCATGAATCCGTCCTTCTGGCTGGATGTCCATATAAAGCTTGTGCGCATCTACGGATCGCATTTTTAAAGATAAATTGATGAAATTTTGTCAATATGACTCTTTGTAAAAGGACGAAGCCTACTGAATTATTTCACTTGGTCCCCATACAAATGTCCTCCCGAAATTGAGTTTTAACATTCTTGAATGCTTTTAGAATAAAAAGATTAATGAAATTAATACAAATAAGTTTTATGTCAGCATAAATCCTGCAACATATACGAAATTTAACTAATTTTTTCCCCACAGTGTATTTCTTGACCAGCACAAATTTTCATGCCTTAAATGCGGCATCTGTTTACCTCATTTTTTTTTTTTTCTTACAAAATACTCGTAACTATTTTTTTCATCTTCTCAGATTCTGGCAAATTTTAATTTGAAAGTTTGTTAACATATGAAAAGAACACAAAAAATCCAACATTTTCACTCCTCTTACCTGTATGTGTGATAATATTTTATTTTTTACCCTTTTTGAATTTTGCATAATTATTGGCGACATAGTGCGACTTTTTGCAACATTCTAATGTTATGTTAATGTTAGTCATTCTAATAAACTAAAAGAAAAAATATTGCAGAATACAAAACACAATGATCATTATTATATTATAATAATAATTAATTATCATTATATTTAAGTAATAATGTAATGAAATATTTTTTGTTGTTAAGATGTTTTTTTATCTATAACTAGAGTAATTCGCACGTGCTTTATATCAAAATCTGTCACTAAAAAATGTTAAGAAAATGTTTTATATATATTTTTTTTCTTGGTTTGGTTTTGTTTAACAAAATAAAACACTCCTCTAATAAGCCAACTTTCTTTATATGGTCTAATATGCACCTGTTAATTAAAAAGAGCGTTGTATTAAATACTGTTTTTTTTTTTAGTTTTCTGTTTATTATATTTTTTTATGTTAAGATATTGTTTTAGTTTTATATGAAATCGGAAAGAAGAAACAAATGTTTTATTATTTTTCTTATTATTTTTGTTATTAATCTTTATATGAGTATTAATTAAGCAATTGTTGCTTCATTTTTATGGCCACTTTTGATTTTCATCCCATACCAAATTTGTTAATATGCAGTGTTAATTCTTTTGAGATATATTAATGCGTTATTGCAAAATATGTAATTTGTTTGGTTTTTTTATGAAATGTACTTTTTTTCTATTTGTTTCTTATTTTTGTCCATTGAAGCTTTATTTATCAATAGACATGTCGTGTGAGCTGTTGAGTTCTTTTTGTCCATGATCGAGGTTGTTTATTTATTTGTTTGTTTTTGTTGTCTGCTGTCTTTTATTTGCAATAAATTGACGTTAATAATTTACTCTTTGTGCTTCCAAATGACATGTTGTTAAGCTTTAAGTTTGGCATCGGTTGACAGTAAACAGTTGCTAAGATTCATGTTAAATTATCACTTTGACAATAAACCGTATTTGTACAAAGAATTTTGTTTTATCAGTTTATTAATTGTGTAATTTCATTTTTTATAATTTATATTATTATTTTTTTTCCTTTAACACTTCTTCTGCTTACGCTTTGTATAGGTTATTTGATTAAGTGTTTGTTTGTGTGTGCATGATGTTTAAAAACAAAAGACTTAGGAAACAAACTTGATTTGTTGGCAATACTCAATTAAGGCATCTTGTCTTTTACTGTAATATATATTTTTTTAATATACAATTTGCTTAATGGATATTTATTAGTATTGGTAGGATAAAAAAAATTTCTAAATATTTTTGTTGTATTTTTTTTCGAAAATTTCTTATATGAAACTAAAGGATTAGGATTAGTAGATATAATCTAAATTATGACATTTTTTTATTTCAAAATAAGTTTAATATCGGTATATAATTTTCCTATAAAAAAAAGAATTAAATAATATTTTTATTTAATTCAATTTAAAATAAATTTTAAACAATGTTGTCTATTATCGAATAACGAATAAACCGAATAATTTGTGTCGAACAACCGATTAACCGCAATATAGTGTTTTGGTGTTGGTAATTTAATAAATTTATTATTTTAAATTCAAATTTATGTCAACATCGTTTCTTAATTGGATAATACATATTTCCAGAAAAAATAACTACAATAGATTTTTACTTCCAAAGTATTATTTCACACTAAATGTCTTGTGCTAAATAAAGGTGCCAATTAAACATACTAGCACTATTTATGACTTTCTTATCACTAAATAAGAATCAAAAATGGAACATTTATTGGAATCATCCGACTTTGCATTATTTCTGGATTCAACGTTTAGATTCTTACTTACTTCTCTGAATATTATTTTTTTTACTGGGACATTTTATTTAACAAAATACGATATTTTTTTTTCTTATGGAAATTTATATTATTATTTCCTTTCGACCTTGTAAGGATAATTCTATGAACATGACAGTATATTTATAAGAAGATATGATTCTGACACAGAAAATAAGAAAATTTATATTAAAAACACTGATTTATTAAACTTGTATTTGAATAACATTTATAGTATTATATCCTAAGTCCAATCTATTAGGATCTATTAAGATATACCCTATTTAATATACATTAAGTCTCTAAATAACTAATTCAATAGATTAAATTTTATAAATAGTATTATATATGTATAATATATATTACTAAAACTATGAGGTTTATCGAATAATTTAGCATTAACCGGTTATTAACCGATAAACTTAAAACCTCAAATAATTATTTGTCAAATAAACCGAATAATTTGAAACCTCGATAAACTAAAAATAATAAGATATAATTAAAAATGTATATAAATAGCATAAGGAAGAATATTTATTTTTAATGAGCTTTAAATAATAATGAAATTGGTTTTGCTGATGAAAAATGCGACACTATAATATGGACATTTTAAAACACTTGTTTAAAATGTCCATATTATAGATGCTTCCATTATATTTCGACTATACGTTTGAAAGCCGCTGGAGTCTCTCAAGGCAAGGTCCTGTCGCCAATCCTATTAAATTCCTACCCCAAAAAAATTATATACGTAATACTTAAATCTGATCATCGTAGTTGGTGTCCGAATTTCGATCACCTTAAGAACATTTTTTTGGGTCTTGTCATTGTACCTTTTCAGCACACTTCATTGCAATAAAGTTATTGAAGTATGGATTTTTTTGGCCACATATAAAATGGACTTCTTTGTGAAGTGACACACATTGTTTAAAGAATTAAGATTGAAAAAAATCAGTCTTAAGAACTGTAGATTAAAAAAAAATCTTTTTCTAAGCATGAAGAAGAATGTTTGTTAAAAAATTTTATAAAATTAAATTTTCAGAGAAGTACTTCAAAAGAAATGAAAAAATTAAAAGAAGTGAATTGTGAGAATGTTTTTTGTAGATCTCTATTAGCAGAATCCTTCTATAAAAATCTGTATCTAATTTTGGGACCCTATAAACTCGCCAAGTTTAAAACCTAGACTCGCTTATACCTCTCCTATAATCATGTGAAATTTCATGGAATTCGGAGCAGTCGTTCCGAAGATCCATAATTACTTTCATTTCATTTTTTGAATCGCATACTATGCGGCGATAAAATTTTCTGATAGATTTTATAAATATTAATTTATGCCTCACGGATGCTCCCCATCTACAAAAATATTTCTGCATATATCTCTGATGAATTTTTAAGTTAAATTTTTAATTATAAAATATGACAAGATTATCTGGGTTCTTAAGCATATAGATATGACAATTCCATTATTTGAAAAAGCCTCGTTTTATTGTTTTTTACAAAATTCTAAACAATTGGGGGATTCATAAAGTGTGCTATAATGTCGTATTGTCATAAGTCATAACATTTTTGTATGAATTAAAAATATTGTTATTGCTTTTCTTGTATAAAATTTTATGACATTATGACAATACGACATTATAGCACACTTTATGAATCCCCCAAATGTTTCTGCAAGAATCATATATATGTGTCGAAAAAAAATTTATATTAATCTGAAATTGAAAATTATTATTATTATTATTATTATTATTATTTTCAAAAAAGTTTACAAAATTTATACATTTGTTATTTTTATACCCTATAACTCCATAATTGATTAAGATATTATGCGTTTATGCTAATGTTTGTAATGCCAAGAAAAATATCTCAAAATATATTATTCAACTTAGAATCACAAAGTACAGAATGCAATTTTGAAAATATTTTATTGAATTTTGACACAATAAAATTAAAATTTCATGAGAGTTGTTGTTAAAGTAAATTTGGAGAAATTCGGGGCAAAAGATTTTCCACAAGAACTAAACAAACTTTGTCAGTTATGAATCCTTTTTGTGAAATTTTGCAATCGCAACATAAAATTATTCTGGTAAAATATCTCCGTATGAAGTATTTTCTAACAAACGCCTTTTATAATGATAGAGTGAAAATTTCAAAAAAAAAAAAAAAAAAAGAAAACTAATATTTAAAACAAGTTTTTCCCTGATTTAAATGTTAGACCTATTTTGTATCTCGAACGGTTTATAAATTACATTTTTTTTTTTCAAAAAAAGCATTTTTTATCCCCTGTGGAACGTTTAAGTCAATTGAAAGTATAGGGCATTAATAAAGTCCCCATTAGATTTTTGAAATGTAGTTGCACTAAGTATATTTTTAAATAGGGTATAAGGGGGAGCATTCGACATAAGGGCACATTCATTTTTGCCAATTATCTTTAAAACGAAGAAAAAATGTTTTGTTTTCATAATTTATTTCCTTTTTTTTCTATCATAGATTTTTCATCTATCAAATTTTAAAATTTTCAACATATTTGTTTACAGATAGACGTGATTAACTGTTTTTCTTTCAACACTGTTATAAATATTTCTCTGTAGGTATTTCTTGTGATAACACTAGAGTAAAGAGAACCAGAAAGGTTCTCAGGTCTAGTGCCGGGTATCAGTTCCAGAACTTTATACAGATTCATAAAAAAATCAACTTTAAATGAAGATAGTCAGAATCAAAAAATTTCAAATATCAAGATTTTTATTACTGAAGTAGGTTTATTGAAAAGCAAAAAAATGGTGAATGCTCCCCAGTCTATCCTACATAAATATATTGATATTCAATTCTACTGAAGACTCCCACAAACTTTAATGTTACTCGTTGAGTTTAAAAATGATAAGACAACTCAAAAAATAAAAAAAAAAAAATATAAAAAAGCACGCGTTTACTGGTTGGTGATCATGTTGAGCGCCTACAAAATCATGTTGCACGTCAGGGCTACATCAGAGAAAACAAGAACATTGTTGTTATATTTTTTTCTGCAATTTTTCTTTTGTTCATTTGATCCATGATACATGAACAACTATGAGCACAACAAACAATACCAATATGTTGAATAAGGTTGAGCTTTAAACAACATGTGTCGAATTTAATTTGGCAGTTTTATGCTTAAAGCTAATTTTACTTTATCGATATCAATAATACCACAACAATAACAACAACAGCAAAAAAACAATAAGTTTAAAACAAGAGCATATACATACATAAGTATAAACATTACATAAACCAGTAAAGTACACAGCTTAAAGAAAATAATACAAGAAGTCTCAAGGACTTTTTTAAATTTAACCAAAAAAGAAACAAACTGCATATCGCGATATATGAGACGACCACCACCAACGCAATTTTAAGCAACCACTGGTTGCAGACCAAAAAAATTAAATAAAAAATACATTTGAATAGATTTCTGTTGCCCAATACACTTCAGTTCAGTTGAGTTTAGTTCAACTCAATTGTGTTTTTTTTTATTTATTTCTTATTTTTATTTATATTTTTTTTTTTTTAGTTTTCTTGTGCTGTAAATATGTTTTGGTGACATTTAACACAAGTCTGTAACATGTTGTTTGTGCTGCGACAATTTTTAAAGGAGTCTTATTTATTTTAGTATATTTTTTTTTCAACGTTTGGCTAATTCAAATGTTGGCAAGTAAATAGTAGTAGTAGTTGTGATGGTAGACATACTTGTAGGTTTTAATTTTTTTCCTCTCCTGGCATTTAGTAACTTCTTAAAAACATGATTTTGACAAATTGTTACATGATGTTTTAACTACACTTAGAAAAATTGTTTAAATTACTAGATAATAGTTATACATGTTAAATCAGCAGTAGTTGTTGTAGTTTTTAATGTAGTAGTTATTTATTTGAGAGAAAAATTAATTACAAAATTTTAAATGATTTTAAGGTAAGAAGTAATGAAATGAAGATAAAGAAAGTAAGATTAGAAACTTGCATAATATTACTTAAATATTTTTTATTATATACCGATTCTCAGATATAAGGCATTATTAAGCACTAGGGCTCTACCCTACGCAGCTGGCATCATACAGTTAGGGACAAAACTATTTGTACACCTCATATATT
Source organism: Phormia regina (assembly GCA_001735545.1). Classification (NCBI taxonomy): domain Eukaryota; kingdom Metazoa; phylum Arthropoda; class Insecta; order Diptera; family Calliphoridae; genus Phormia; species Phormia regina. Next base: position 10,197 of record MINK01033604.1, read on the forward strand.
TCGTATACCTTAAATAGTT